>BMAW01057012.1:27754-101287 GCA_019974015.1 Nephila pilipes | reverse complement strand
GATGGGAAGGGAGTGACAATTTTTAGATGTTTACAAGAATATTTAAACAAATATGTCATTCCGCTTGAAAATATAATAGCAGTAGCCACAGATGGCGCACCTTCTATGGTAGGGCGTTACCGAGGTTTTGCTACATGCCTCAAAGAAAAAGTGCCCGGTATTCGTACTATTCATTGTGTGTTGCATAGACACAACTTAGTAGCAAAATATCTGAGTTCAGAGTTACATGAAGCTTTACAGTTTTGTATTAAATCTATTAATCAAATTAAAGCTCAACCTCTTAAATCAAAATTATTTGCCAAACTTTGTGAGGAAAACAATGAGTTATTTAACCAATTACTTCTGCACACCTAGGTTAGATGGTTGTCTAGAGGTGTATGCTTGCACCGGCTCGTCAATTTATTTGACTCCACGACAGAATTTCTGAACGAAATAAATCCTGTTCTAAGCAATGAACTCCAAAACAATAAGAATCATATTTTTTTATTTAGCAGACTTATTTGGAAAATTTAATGACGTTCAAACAAAACTGCAAGGAAAAGATGTAACAATTATCCAAGCTCGGACAATACTGTTAGGCTTCCAAGTAAAATTAAATTTATTAAGATCTTGATTGCTACGTAAGGATTATAAGTATTTTTCAAATCTGCAACAATTAAAAATAAAAGAAGAAGACTTGGAAATATATACAAATCATCTTCAAAAATTAAGCGACGATTTTAAACTGCGCTTTGTTGATTTGGAAAACATCGACATCCCTGATTGGATTATTGCGCCATTTTCGGCGCAAATTGATAACGTCGACATCAACATACAAGATGAGCTTGCTGAACTATTGTCCGATCTTGAAGCAAAAACGCTTATTAAAAATTTGACAATACATAAATTTTGGACTAATATAAATATAAAGCAAAAATATGTGAAACTTT
The DNA here is from genome assembly GCA_019974015.1 of Nephila pilipes. NCBI lineage: Eukaryota > Metazoa > Arthropoda > Arachnida > Araneae > Nephilidae > Nephila > Nephila pilipes. The sequence goes on along the minus strand of BMAW01057012.1, from coordinate 100,358 downwards.
ACGAAATGGCTCAGCCATTTATGCTGGCGTTTCCAAGTTCGTATATGGTTGAAGCCGGTTTCAGTCACGTTAATTCAATTTTAACTAAAAACAGAAATAAATTAAATGTGGAGCTTCGAGGGGATTTACGGTTAAAATTGACTAATTTCGAACCCAATATAGCGAACCTTGCCAAGAAACACCAGGCAGACTCATCTCATTAAGAAGTAAAAAATCTGTATCTACTTTACTTACTGTTTCTGATTTATTAAATATTTAGACTAATATATAGTTTTATTTTAATTACCTGAAAATTACCTTTGTGGGGGTCTATGGAGATTTCGAAAAATTATATAGGGGGCGATGATCAAAAAAGTTTGGCGACCCCTGTGTTACACAAATATTGAATACAAGAAACTTTTTCGATATTCTAAAGTTATATGGCTCGTTCTAACACCTGCATTTTAAACTTATTTGAACCTTTCCATTCATATTTTTTTAAGTTTAGATTAATGTCCAAAAATTCTGGAATATTTTTTCAATTATAAATTATAGGAGATATTCATGTATTTTTTACATAATCAGGCATTTTTTTCCCCACAAAATGATTTAAAATATTGAAGGTGAACATATTTCTGCTACAGAAGTTAGTCTTATTTTGAACGATTTTGTCCTTCACTTTAAATCACGATTTCAAGAAAAAAATATCCATTTCATAATAAAAAGAAAAAATGTCAAATTTAGAAGAATTAAATCCAAATATAAGTGCACCAAAGAAGAGCAGAATTTTTACCAAACATGTTTCCAATATGTCGAAGAATGGTCTAAAACATAATATAATAGGAAATAATATGAATATAATAGGAAATAACAGTTTTAATGGCGTTTTTTGACTTAATCGCAAGTAAATTGGGCAAATATGGAAAATTTTGTCTAGTTTTTATCGAAAAAAAAACTGAAATTAAAATCCATGACAATTGTCTGTTTGGAGAAATTAGAACACATAATGTATATTTAACTTCTTAAAAATTAGATTAATGTGAAAATCAATATGTTGAAATTGATAAAAAGATGGATGGAAATATTTAACTTTTTCAAAAATAAGCACATTCCAAATGAAAATTTAGTGTTTCTTGTTGAATATGCGTTGTGCTGCTCTGAAACTAATGCATCAGTAGAAAGAAATTTTTCAATTGGTACTGATTTTTGGACAAGACAAATCAAGACTGAATGTTGATACTCCAGCTGAAGCACTTATCGTAAAATTTAATTTGAAGGATATTTCTTGCTCCCAAATTTCCAATACATTGATAGAAAATGATATGTTGACCAAAAATATTCATTCAATGAAAAAAATACTCGTTTAATTAAATAATTAAAATGGTTTTAATGCATAATTAGTATATTTTTGTTTAAATTAATAAAATGCTTTATTTATTTGTACTGCACTTTTTTCTTAATTTTTTTCTCCTCCTTTTCACTGTAAAAAAATTGGTTACCTTATTAGAATTCACAAGATAATTCTCTCGGATCTGGGTACACTGGTAAGATTGATCTTTAACATTGACATTCAATAAGATTACTAACGTGTTGAAGGTTGGTAGGTACAGAATTAGAGAGAGCACCCTCGTCGCTCCTCCATATTTGACCGTTATATTTGTGTGATTACACTTTAACTTGGACAACAGTTGGATTATAAGTGATGACTGTAAATATCAATAATAGAAAAGCTTTACAAGATTTCAGATAAAACTAAGTAATAACAGGTTACGTTTTTTCGATGTATACGGGTGAATGTCATGCAGTTGAACTGGTTTGAATTGATGTAGACAGATTAAGAAATCAATGTAATTGTTTTAGTAATTTTAAGAACTGGAAAACTTTGAATCAGGAATATATCATATCATATTTTCAATGTTCGTTCTAAGTAATTGAATATCTATTGTATGATTTATTTTTAATAGAATCTTTGATGTCATGAATTTTCTTTCTTATTCATTATATTTGTAAGTTATTCTAATAAAAGTAAAATAAACTGATTTATGTGTAAAATAAACAGTTTTTAATGTTTTAAAAAAGTTAAATAAAAATAATAGTAAAGTTTAAAAGATATTTAATTCAAAATAAGGGGAAGAACTTATGTTATATGCATGAACTATATGAGAGAATCGTTAAATATGTAATAAGTTGAACCGATATTCGTGATATATTCAGCAAAAGTCTTGTTGAATTTAAACTTTCAATGGAAACATTCTAACAAAAAAATAATTTTTATGACATATGCTTTTCATAAATATTCAATATATTTCCGAAAATTCCAGTAAAAGTCTATTTCAGTTTCAGCAAATGCTATAGATAAATGAAGCTGCAGATATATAATAAATAAATAAATATTACTATGTGTAATATTACGAAATGTATTCAAATTAACATTTATCATGAACATCTTCAATACGGAGTAGCATACTTAATTTTAAATATTATAAAATATATGATTATTTTTTATGCAGTTTCATGCCAATACTTCTGGCGACATGTGCCTCATTACTGAAGTATTTAAAGTTTTACGTCGCTTTTTTATGTGACATTTTCAAATAATCACCCCATCATCTTTAAGTATACATACATATACATACATATATGGAAAAGAGGATCTCACGCTAAAGAGCTGTTGGTCGCTGCCGTTTGGCCCTTGCATAATTCTTCTGTAGCAGTGTCAGTCTCGTTATTTAAGTCACGGTTCGTATTTTTTCTCTATTAACTACTTTTCAATATACATGGGTATATCATAAAGTTTTAAATACTACTAAGAAGTAACCGAAATATTTGGATGAAATGTATTCTGCACTTTAATTGTTCCTCGTGCACATAATAATGTAAATTAAAGATTATAATATTCTTTTGCTTTGTTTCAGGAAGTCGTAGATTGAAGTAGTTTGAAATATGAAGAAGATAGAGTTCAATATGCTGAGTTCTACAGTTGTGAATTCAAGTTATTTTAACTTTTGTTTTCACTAAACTGAGAGACTTGGTGGCGATGCACTTCTACCGACTCTTGTGCCATAACTCAATAAAATACAACTAACTCTAAAAGTCAATAACCTACAAAAGGACACATTAGCCAAACCTCACACAACTATTTATTTGACAGCTTTGTAGTATAATGTCTGGATGGTATATGCTCTCTTTGATAACGCCTCAGATAGATTCACCCATTCAACTAATAGGGAACTAATAAGTCTCTTACCTAATCTCCTCAGTTAAGGCTGACTTGATTTCTCGACTCCGCAGAGACCGCTATTGCCCGTAGCAACTCTTTATATTATCTACCGCTTGTAAGGTATACACACAGCGCTAGTCCCACTCGACCTGTATCGTCTGAATTTCCTTTCGCTTATATATCGTCCTATCTAGCTCATTTCATTTTATTCCTACCTGCCTTCTAATTTGCGTAATCACGTTTCATTTTAGTTGGGAAGAAATTCTTTATTTCGTGCGTTTAATCTCAATTAAAGTTCCCAAGGTTAGTGAACAGAAAATCGAGAATAGACCGACGTCCCAACCTTAGAATCATTTGAATTGCATAAAATTATCCTTTCTTCCCCAAAAAATTGAAACGTGATTATGTAAATTAGAGGAAGATAGAAGAGAAGGTAAGTGAATTAGAAATAATATAAAATGAAATAGAATGTATAGGAAATTAAATGAAGATAGAGGATAACGACTTGCAGATAGATACTTGTTATTTGGACTGAAGCATCTTAATTGGCTTTTTGTATGGAAGCGGATTTTAGTTAAAGTGCTGAGATAAGAACCGGTTGTTTATAAGTGATTGAATCAGAACAAGTGATTTGTTAAGCTCATATTTCATTTTTAAGTCATGAGCTAGAATTGACGAATTAAGTTGGATTCGAGAGAGAGCGACCTAATCTGTTCTCCAGTGACTATTAATAAAGCATTTTTGCTTCCTCTTGTGTATCTTCTACGAGAATCTGATAATTATTGACAGCGTTTTGGAAATATGGTAGTAGAATTAAATAATGAAGAAAGGGCATTACACAGCGATGATCTTCTAAAGGTCGAGAAATTCTAGGAAGAATGTATAGCTGGGGAAAGTGAATATGTAAATATGACTTAAAAATAATAAAAATCGAGTTTTTATATAAATTACTTCAATGTACGGTTTCCTGAAGCCAAACAAATCAACATTGACTGCTGTCTGAAACTACATTATGTACATAAAGACCATTTAATAAACACAATAAATTTAAGCCAGGTATCATGGTTATTTTATATTTACGCTACACCCTCATATGACAATGATAATTTACATAAGTCACAATTTATTTCCAACTTGGTATTCTCAAATATCAAATCAAATAACATCATAGTAGAGTTGACGGATAATTCATCAGATAATCCGATACAAAGAGACTCATTAATAAGTAATATAAAAAAAATTAAGTCAATTCCTACTTAAGTCAACAAAGAAATTTTTTTTATTTTAGTTACCTTTATGAAATAATTACAATTAATATAAATATGTATATACATATGACAGAATCACAATATTAACTGGCAAAAGAAATTTTTTTCCAGCGATCTACACGCTTCGTCACTGACAGTATTTATTCCTGAATTTATATCCTGCTAAATATCTTATATAAGAGAAACTGTTTTTCTCTCATATAAAACTAAAATTAATTATTTGAAAATCAAATAAAAAAAATTTTATGCTTCGACGAGATTCGATCCGAAGTTTCTACGCCGACGCTCTTCCAACTTTGCCAATGCAATACAAATGACATAGCAGAAGCTTTGGCTTGTTTCTTAATTCATCGGTACATTAAATGGTTGGCATGCAGCTTAGTGCAACTACCGCTGGCGACAGGAATTATTCGGTGGAATTTTGCCAAATGTGGCTAACCTGGTCCGCTTCGCGGACTTAACGTTCAGCCAAAAAACAAAAAAAAAAATCGCCAAGTTAGGAAATTTTTGAAATCACGCTAAGTGGTTGGGCTAAACTGCAATATTAAAAAGAATTATTGAAATATTAGTAAAAACCTGTCGCAAATGTCTAAATATTATATTGTTGGGTGAGTAAGAATTATTCCCAAAGTTTCAGAGCTCTACCTTGATGGAAGTTGGTTAAATTAAGATCGAAAATTTGATGGCACTCTGACACACACCAAGTGAAATACATAAAAACTTTTTAATAGTCATCCATGCAAAATTTAAGGTGTGAATATTTCAAAATATCTTGGACAAATGCGGCGAATTCAAAGCCTTCAAATTTTTAAAGTATTGTTTGACGTTTAGTATCTAGTTTAAAGAGATCAGGACTCACAGACAAATCAAATAAATATAAAAACATTTTTTTTTCTTTACAAAAATTATAATAAGCAGTTCTTTATCACTAACAACAATATTTAATAAATTGGACTGAGTGTTAGTCACCCGTAATATTATAATGATCTCTTTCGGACGATATTTGTCAAAAAAAAAAAGAATACAATTGCTTTGAAATTCATTTTTTGTAGAATGCAATACAAATATTGCTTGTTGACTCACTTTTATTTCAGTTTGTTCTGAAATTTGAATAAAGAAGTAAGTCAAATGTAAGATACGCTTCATATTTATTTTATCGAATAACATCAAACTATCTGAAAAGCAATGAAATGGAATTTTCAGATTTTTGAGCCACTTTTGTTACACAGTTTTTAAAGATGACTATCAGCAACAATGCTAAACAAGAATAATATTTCTTTGTTTCATAATTTAATTAACTCAAATTTTTTTTTAATTGACTGATATTGTACTGAGCAGTTGTTGTTTTTTTTAATCTTATTATTTTAAGATATTTGTTTATGTTTATGATATTATGGTTTTACTATTTTCGAAGAATTGTTGTACATCAGTTTTTCCTTCCAATAATACTGTATGGCGATGTCAAAGTAAGAAACTATGCACATGCAATAAAAGGTGGCAAAAATAGCTTCTCTTCTAGATTACTTAACGAGTTGAAAAAAATTGAAGCGCTTTCCGATAGGACTGAGATATTCCGGATTGAAATTGTACATGGACTGTATATATTCACATTTCCTTTTTTAGATGAGTTTGAATGATTACTACAGTGACTCAAACATGGTTGATTACTGTTTCGGAACATTATAATCAACTTATGAAAAAAAAATCGATGTTCTTTATGAAACTAATAAAAAGTTATGATTAAAAATTATAACATTTCAAATTATGAATCATTATATAACTGTTAAATAACTTAATTAAATACCTTGATTAAAATTGGGAAACAATTTAATCTAAATTTAAATCCAATATTTTGCTTTTCATTTCTTAAAAAAAGTCAATCTGATAAATAAAAGTGTTTATATATGAAGGATACGATAACTCAAAAGTGCCTAACTTTAGTTTTACTATTATGTTTATTTTTCAAATTATTTAGAACAATTACTATATTAGAATAAATATTAGGCCTTAGTTTTTAATACGTTATAATCAACTGATGATTTAATGGTATAAAACAATATTTATACAACAAGAATCATCAATTTTGAAACGCAAAATAAGTTTAATAAAAGTACAAAGGTATAAATAACTCAATAATATTTAACAGTTTAAAATTTGTCAAAAAAACTTTTGAGTAGAAAATTATTTAAAACTTCACAAGTATGCAAGCAAACGCCAGAGGTAAGAACTGAATTGCTTAACTTAACAATCTACATCTAAACTTCACAATTAAGAGAGAAAAAGACTATATATATATTAAAAATACTAAGACTATTTCCTACTTAATATATATAAAAGAATAGTGTTAGAAATATGATAATATAAAATATATTTATCGAAATATTATTATAAGCAAGATGTAAACTGCTTGGATATTCAAAATTCCCATACAAATACAGTGCAACTGAAAATGTTATGTAGATATCCCGTGATTTTGACATTGCACCTCGTGTCTGGGAATTTAGTCCATTCCCGTAAGAAGCATTTTATCTTCGCGCCGCCATAGCACGTCCCTCCCCCCAACGTCAGTCACGGCTTTCCCCTTTCGAAAGTCATTATGATATCAACACGTCTTTCGCATGACAAACGTCTCCACTGGGATGTCCTCATTCGGTGAAAGAGACAGTAACAAATAGCAGAGGCCGTTTGAATTTCACTCAGGGGATGTGTAAGGATTTATAAGAGCTTTTCCGACGTGATGCCTTATTATGAGAACGAGACAACTTTACAAGGTGCAAGATCGGTCCTAACACTTCTGCATGCTCCAAAAATACTGCTCTACAGCTTCAAAAAATCATTCGAATTCTTCCAAAAACATAAAAAATACAGAATTATTCTGATTTTGGTTTTAATAACATCACACAAGAAGAAACATGAGGCCTATTGGTGACGGACATCATAATTCTGAACCTCTATCAAGTGACGAGGACGATACCTGAGCTGGCACCCCCTGTGTTAACTTCCACACCCCGCCAATAGGAAGACTTTGATCTTCGACGTGGATCAAAATTCTGCATTATCAAAATTTTATAATTCTGCATGGCAACAGAATTATAAAAGAATCATGAAAACTCGATAAATGACAAGTAATTTAACTAAGACTATAATATTAATACAGATTTACGAAAATTGTTTTATTTAAAAACAAAACATACATTTTCAATAAGCTTAAACGACGAACTTACAAACTAATACTAGAACTTCCTATTTTCAAAATTAATTTAAATATACTTTTAAATCAGTAAACAAAACTAACTATATAGAAAAAGTCTGAACCTAAATTAAAATAATCTGTTTCGATTTTTTTTTTTTTTTTCAGATTCGTGAGCCCGCATTAGCCTTGTGGTCATAGTCGCGGACTCACTGCCAGGGGCTTGCGTCGATTCTTAGGTTCGAGCTTTGATGGCACTAAAGACCCTCAAAATCCTCCCTTTTTCCCAGTATGGAAGTCGAGTTGCTTCCAGTGCAACGTTAATAAAATCAATCTTCAAAATTGTGAATAACTTCTTTCAGAACTAATTTATTTCTCAGTTCATATTCAATGGTCCACATTGCTAACTAATAAAGACGATTTTGAATAGATATGATTGAAAAAATCACTGAGAGAATTTAGAGTGCTAGGTATATAATAAATAATACCCACCTATCTATTGTTATCTGGACGTTGTTGCATAAATACAGTTGTGTCTTAAATTTGACTCTCTTTCAAATGCAGAGGGTAAAAGCATGTTGAATTCTGTCAGCGTCACCGAGCCATGTCACATTTTTCGTAAAGAAATACCCAGAAGTCTGGGTCCAGAAGTCTCTGTTTCTTTTGCATTTGAATACGCATGCTAAATCCTGTCTGCGGTATATCTCAAAACATAGGAATGTCCAGAATCTTGTCAATTCCTGATTATTTTATTTTCCTACTCATTTATTTTCTAAACTCAAATTATTGAAATAGGTTTTTGTTGGTTGTGCTTATTTCTTATTGCGCTCTAATTCAGGGGGATGTGTCGCTCCTATATTTGGCAGCTACAAGATGTTGGCAAGGTAAATAATTGAGGGTTAAGTTATATTTTTTGGGAAATGTTTTAACTAGTAATGATAAGAAAGGATTTGGGCAAATGAAAATTAGACAATGTAAAATCAAAAGATAAAGCTACGAATAGTTTTGCATTGGTAAAAAAAAAGGAAACTCTTTCTGTAATGATGATACCTCAATTTATAGCATAAGCTCTATTATGATTTTCTCTTCAACTAGTACTTTGGGAACTTTTTATGATATTGCTTCAGCTGAAAATTTCTTCTAATAAAAAAATGGGAACTATGTAAAATATATTAAAGTTATTAAAGAGTAATATACAGAAGTGAGAAAATGGAAAAATTTAATACGGAGGTAGGAAGTTAGTGGTAGAGAATGAAGCTGAAGTTATCAAGTGACAAATCAATATTAGTGCTACGTTGGGTAAATAACTTTAGGAGTGAATCTACACTCTTATAATACATAATACGTGTTTTAGTTGAATTTGGTAGTCTTTCAAATTATAGAGAATAATCTTTGATTTCCTGTGAAGAAAACAAGTCAAGGGATTTTTGTTATCTTTTTGTTCTATTTCTACCTTCTCTAGTTTGATTTACAAGATGGACAATAATTTACTCAACAGAATTCCCGAATTTTTGTTTACGCGGTTCGGTTTTTTATACTTTTATAACTTTGTTTTTCTCTAAAACAAACCTTCTGATCACAAATAAATAAATATTTAATGTTCTCAGGAAGAAAATAAGTCAAGCAGTTTTTGCTACTCCCTGATTTGTTCTTTATTTACCAACTCTTACATGATAAAAATATTTTTCGCCAGGCAATTCCCTAATTTCTGTTTTCGCATAATGCTTTGGGATTTTATTATCTCAAGAGCGTGAAAGGGAATCCACGTAAATGAAGATAGAGCAAATATTTGGTCTACTACACGTTGTATTTTCCTATTTGCATTTGTACAAGCTGAAACACAATTATTATTTTTGTTTCCAAACTACCTCAAAGTACAAATTATTTAATTGCTGTTTTGATCGAGCAATTCCCTCATGTGATCGAACATAAAATTATTTAAGCTTAATATTGTGATGAAAATTCGAAAATCTCTAATACGCACATAAAAAAAACTACTTAATATTAACAAACCTGATGTGCTTAGAAGACACAGAACTCCAGTGATTGGAGAAGTGTGAAAGTTTATTTTACTATGTACTAATTCAGATAATGTCCTTACCATTTGACAATATTTCAAAGTTGAGAGGTCTGTCCCACAAAAAAATTGTACTGCAATATCAATCAGATCCCTTGTTCTTATCTTCACCGAATCAAGGTAAAATTTCTCTACCCCAAAAATTGTACCAAATTCAGTCTTACTCTTGCGCTCCCTGATTGTGAACCAAAACCATCTTCATCTGGATTTTTTTGACAATTGCTGGAACAAAACTTTTAAGAATAAAATGAAAACTTAATAAGATAAATTGTAATCGCTGTAGCCTAGTGGTCATGATTTCGGATTCGTGGCCTGCGGTTTTCGTTCAATCAAGGGTTCAATCCTTGACCGCTAAAGACCCTCGTGTAGCCGGGGCTGATGCACATTAAATCTGTCGAGGTCCAAAGTCCTCCCGTTGGTGTAGTGCAGAAGTTAGAATGGGGTGCCAGTTCAGATGTCGTCCATGTCACTTGACCGAGGTTCAAAATTACGAGGTCCGTCGCCAATAGCCCGCGTTTTGCTTCTAATGCGACATTAATAAAAACTAAACTAATAAGAAAAAATAATAATTTGAAACTTTAAATAATTTAGTCTTCTTTTTTAACTTAAGTAAAACGAAGATTTAACCATCGTATTATGAATGAACACATCAGTGTTCAAGTTGAATATGAAACAAATATTATGCATTATTTGTTCAGTATATTGTTAAAAATATTCGTATGACAATATCAATATGAATTTGCTTATATAATACATTTTAAATAATTTCCCTGAAAAATTCTTATCTTTGAAGTATTTAATTCTTAATGCACTGGTATTAATAATTTAATTAAATTTCTCAAATTAATATAAATTATATATTGTTAGTTTTAATTTAGTCTGGGTAAGTGCAGAATTAACAGTCTTCTTTTGAACTGCCATTCAGATCAGTGATAATAGCCCGAAAAATTAAGTGAACCGAAAAAATAATCACCAATTTCTGCAACAAATAGTGGGTGATTTACTCATAAGAAACAAAAAAATCAATTTTTTTTAAAGAATTTAATATTCAACAGTTCTATCGACACTTTTTCTTCCTAGAGAAACTTTAAAAAAAAAAACTCTTGTAATATTAATTTGTCCATTCCCTCCATTTTAGCCACAAATAAAACTGTTATGTGTGTTATTCGCTTAAACCTTCCTTTTAACTAACTTCTTGGTTAACTTTCTAATATTGTATTTAAATTTTTATCTCCTTTATAATCAAATTAAACGTGGTATATGCAAACTAGATTAAATGTAAGAAGTGCAGTGAATAGATTCAAGAAGATACATCTATAAGTGACGAAAAACTGAATTTTGGAGTTAGTAATGAGTTGCCGGTAATCGACATAAGTTAGTGATAATTATCATGATAATAATCAGATTGGCGAAGATGAAAGACCGTCTAAAATGATTCTGTTTGAGGGGGGGGGAGGAAGATTTGAAGATCCTGCTCGAACCTCCAGTTATTGTGATACCTGACGACTTAAATGTAATCAAAGACACTTACGGGGAATTGCTCTATCAAAGAAAAGAAAAGAAAACCCAAATTACATCAATTACAAAAGAAACGGATGTGTCACTTCCTCGGAAGTGTGTTTGAATATCCAAAATCCAGAAAATGCTAAGTTACGACTAAATCAAATAACAGAAAAAAGCCATTCAATTCTATAAATTTACATCAGAAAAAAAATCATACACGCAAGCACACAATAACGAATAAAGTCGCCAGGAAACGTTAACAAATGCAAAAAATTCATCCTCTGCTCCCAAAAGTACTTTAAAAATAAAAAATAAAAATAGTTAAATCAAGATAATTTTAGCATTAAAGACGCCATAAATGAAATGAAAGATCTCTGTGTGTGTGTGTTCCGGGCGTTTTCTAATTTCATTGTTCTCGTCATTCGCCGCGGACTTTCGACGGCGGTTTTCTTGAGCCGTGGATTCGAACCCTGATGCCACTAAAGACGTGTAACGAGGGCGGTGCCCGTTAAATTTTCTAAGATCTCATGTCCTCCCGTTGGTGTCGGGGGGAAGTTTGGAGAGTGAGTTGCCAGGCAGGTATCGTCCTCGTCATTTGATCGTGATTCAAAATTACGAGGTCCGTTATCTATAACCCTTATGTTGTTTCTTAGTGCTATGTTAATAAACAAACACTCACACTCATCAATCTGTTTGTTGCTTACAAAAAGCTAGCATGTAATGAGAGATAAAATGGAAAAACTAAACATTTTTACGCAAGGAATTGTCTCATGCACCATTCATTTTTAACCTTTTCTAATTAAAGAATCTTGTTAAAATAACTTAGATAATAATCACGCTCAAAATTTAACTTTAACTGTAACGGGCAGAATGCCGAGTGCCGGTACTATCACGAATATCCCTTTTGGAGCTGGATTGCTTAAAAAGGATATTCGTGATAGTCAATTCATATAGTCAATTCTCGAGAGGGTTATCGCTTGGAAGCCCCACTGGTCGAAACATTTTTCCAGTCCTACCAAGGAAGATTGGGAATCCCTATCCGCCAATGAAAATTCATGATTTTTCACTCACTCCACTTTCTATTTTATGTAAATGTTTCTACTTTTAGAATAAATAAGACAACTGGAAAATAATTCTAAAAACTCTCTTTCTTTTATTTAATCACTACATCATAAAAACATAATTGATTATTAAATATTGTACTGAGTACTCTGAAGAAATGTGCCGCGAAAGCAAATCCCCCCTGATCGGAGTTAAAGGCCCGTTCGGGGTAAGAGCTCTAAATCTCATTTGCAGTACAAAGCCCGAATGAATTGATAAGAATTAATTTAAAACAGTTAGTCGAAATTATAATTCAAGCGCGTTGAAAATCAATAAACTGAGAGAAAGAGAGAAATACTGTACATTCACATAAACAGTGATCTTATTTATCCGACGTCTCGTTATTTGATTGTAAACTTTAGTGACTCATTAGATTTAGAAGTAATGGCCCTAGAATTAAAACGAAACGTGTTACAAAAATTTTCACAGAAGCATTGCATGACTTAATAACACATACGCAACAAATCTCCATACCTCCATTCACATCTCATTCCTCACCCCCGGTTTCATAACTAGACATCCGATTATAAAAGTTCTGATTTTTGTAGCTTCCCAGAGAGAAATTCGATCGGCCTCTATCATCTCTTTTACCAGATAAGGGCATCCCCAGGCGCGCGTTTGTCATGTGAAGGTTGTGTTACTACTCTAATGACCTTGGAAGGGGCATTGAAAGGGTCGACGGGTAGAAAGAAAGAGAAAGAACGTACTATGTAGAGGAAAAATCTTCTAGGGGGCGACGATCAGATGTTTATTGAGTACCAACTTAAACAGTGCTTTACTCAGTTTAAATTTTATTCATGAGAGGAGAAAAAAAACCTACCTATTGCATTATATTTAAGAGACACGCAGAACAGTAGAAAACATGAGGAAAAGGAAGTTTAATGATAGAGATGAAAAGAGAATTTAATTATGTATATCAAAGTTCTTTTTTTCAGTTTTAATATATAAAATTTTTTTAATCAAAAGTTTCTGCGTTTATACGTTAGCACTGGTAAGTCCGGTTTGCTCATATAACTAGGACGTTTCAGTTTTCTCTTAACTCTTTCGGGCTTTTATTCCCGATCTGGCTGAAAATTTAAAAAATTTAAAACTTAAGACGAGCAATAGCATAAAAATTGAGATAATTACGAGAAAGTTTCAAATTTAAAATAATATTCGAATTCAAAACTTATTGACTTGAAAGTGAATAATTGTAGCATGGTACTTTACTGTCTTAGTACTGGGTTCAGACACTATTATGTTCTGTTAGAAAGGAAATGGAGGTCTTTCTATTTTTATAAAAAAATTTTTAGAGGAAAATACTTTTTTTAAAAAAATACAGAATGATAGATTGTTTATTGTGAGCAACTAGATTTTGGTGGTGTTGAGAGAGACGAGGACTGGCTTAGGTTGTCCAATCGGATAAGAAGCATATTATAGTTTAAGTTTGGAGGACGGACCAGAATGGAGTAGTTGCTCGTCTCGGTTTGGCAGAGAGAGCGTTTTCTGGTAGGTCGAAAGGAGAGATACCTATCGGCCGGAGGCGGATCTATGGACTTGATGAGGAATTTCGAAGAGGGAAGACTGAAATTAAGTTTCCGTGAAATTTAATCTAACAAAATTTCACGGGATCAGTATAAATGAACATTATTTCTCTGTGAGGTATATTTTTTAATTTTTTTTATAATTGTATTTGATGAATTATCTGTTGTGTGAAGAATTATTTTTTTTTTAATAAACGTTCCCAGGGATGGACATTTTGGCAATTTTCTGATGTTTATATTTCTCATATCTCATAAATTAAAATTTGTCTAAACAAGATATTTCAAGTAAGTTTAAGGAAGTATCTACGGATTAGGTCCAGATTGGGCATGCGTAAATCAAGATAGATGTGATGTTGTAAATCAGGATTGATATCAGATATGTTGTGCCGACGCGAAGGCAAAATGCCATATATAGAACGAGGTTCGCGAAAGCTTTAAGATGGAAACGGTGGTACAAATATTCGCTATCCATGCTGCATATAATACGTAAGAAAGATTCAATACAGCTTAGAAAACATTAAATAAGTTATTAATCAGCTACGTATTTAGTGAAGAATACCATATCCCTATGTCACCATTTTACGTGGGAATTAATTGATTAATATGTAGTGCATACATGTAATAATCGTGTCTTAATGATCATTGTATGTCATCGTGTTTTGTTCGTAAATTTGTATGAAAGTAAACTATAATTATTCGCAATGCAGGAATGTGTTACGAATATTACATTTATGCGAATTATTTATTCAAGTTGTATCGATAAAATATTAAGTATAAACTTGAGTATGGCAACTGTCTCCAGTGAATTCGCAATTTAAATTAAGGAATGAACTAAAAGCATATTGTACGCGAAAAAGGAATCGATAGTGAGAAATTTTCATGATATCATGTGCTACGTTGTGGATGATTTTATAAAGCTATTTAAGCGTATTAAAATAATTAAATGCATAAAATAAATATCCATGATCCAGTAAACGATAAGTTTGGCTCTTTTCTGCCGAACATCATATATTGAACATTAGAATCTGTAGGTATTCTATTGAAACACAAATTTATTTCACAATGAGTGTAGACTTTTAACGAGTGAGGTGTCATCGCATGTATTATATTCTTCACTTGGTTACGTTATAACTTGTCTCTAGTGCCTTTATATTAGACGGAAGTTCATTGATTGTGATGTTATTGATGCGTGTTCAATAACTTCCCGTTGAGAAGCAATGCAAAGGCTATTGGCGACGGACCTCGTCATTTGAAATCTCAGTCAAGTGACTGGTCGACATCTTAAAAGAACTCTCTCTCTCTCGAAACTTCCACATTACTCCAACAGATGGTCATGGGATTTTTGGCCAGATTTAACGTGAATCAGTAACGCTACATGGTACAATTAAATGAGTGAAGAGAAATTCGGGCGTTACATGTTAGCATTGCTAATTGTGAAAGTCATACCACAATCATCACATACAGTTTTCAAATCTCAGTCACATGTTTCTTTTATGTCTGGTCTGCAATATTGAAATGGTATTACAATAAAAGCATTTGTATGAATAAAAAAAAAATTTTTTTCTTCATATTTACGAGGGGGGAGTTAGTTTGACTGAAAGATAGTGAATTGCAGTGATCCAAGTGTGACAACGGAACCAGTAACATGTAGCCGAAGGAGTATTTGGAACGATCGAAGTGATCCTAGAAGGGATACTAAAAGGGCTCATTATTCAACCCCCCCCCCACACACACATATACATTGATGAAGGAATCGAAATCCGTCGGTTTGCTGAGATAAGTAATTAATTTCTATGTGAATGAGTGAATTGAAAAATCAAATTAGAATGAATTGCAAAATATATGTTTTGTAGGTGATGAATAAAATAAAGATAACATTCCATGAATGTTATTCTTTTTTCCATTTAACGACGAAAAGACTACTACATTATATGAAGTGATTTTTTTTTGTTGCGCTTGCGGCGGCCCTCTACAACAACAAAACTAAAAGTTAAAATACCTTTTCTGGCTGAGAAAGCGCGAAACGTCTTTCATGAGCTGGTTGTTTACAAATGTTATTCAGATTGTTTATCTTTGTATCAACACGATAATACTGGAAGGGGAATATGCGGCGTCTTTCTTCAATAACAACGCTAGAAATCAAAGCACTTTCACACTGAGCTAAAGGGAGATGTCTCTTTTAGTCTGGTTGGTAAAGGTGCAACAAAGAGTGACTGGTCAACTTTTCTTCGGACTCAGTAGTCTAGGGTACGAAACGTCGCTAGCAATCAAAAGTCATACATTATTCTCTTCCCCTCCACGGAGTAATGTTGAGAACTCTGAAGATTATTACGCAAATATTGGTGAAATGGCTATCTTGCCTTAAATTGGTATATTTTGGGAATCTTATTCTTTTTCCAATCCTTCATTCAAATATTCTACAATATATTGATCATAATTTTTCAACATTCAACAAATTTACTAATAAACTGATTAGCATCGCTGTTGAACTCTCTCTTTCTCTTCATTAGACTATTTGTGAATCTTTCTAAATATTAGTAATGTAAAGGGAAGGTATTAACTAGTGGACGTTGTAAGTTTTAAATTATAATACCTTTTTACTTTTTCAAACTTTTCTTATTACTACTTTTAAGAAAGGATAGAGTGACTTTATTTATAGTTTACATATATTTCTACTCCGTAATCTCTTACATTTTTTTTATTTAAAATTTCCTTGTGAAATTTTTAAATTTGTGTTATATAATTTATATAAGCCTGATTATCATCCACAACTAGATTCAAATTTTAAAAAATACAAATATTACTTAAAACATTTCATCGTTATACTTCATAATGATTTTCTTAAAATGTTTTATAATGTATCGAATATGAAGAAAAACTCACAAAAATGAAATTTTGTTTACATTACATTGAATTACTTAGAAAAAATTATATTAACATATCTAATACTTTTCGCTCTCTTATTCAGTATGAATAAAACTAATCAACTTTTAATGATTTATAGCTCTTTCTCTACTATCTCATACTGAATAATCTGCTTTTACTTGTCCGCGTAGAACAACACCTGAGCCTAACCAATCATCATCGGGTTTAATCTGTTCCTATCCCCACGTTGGCGGTTTAGGTTAGCAAGATCGAGAGAACCTACCCGTCCATCATTCAGATCTGCATCCAAACGTTATTTGGGTAATTCCACCTCAATACAATTTAATTGCCAACAATTCAGTGTTTAACACCCCGGGGGTGTACAAGTGCTCGTATTCGATTGGTATTGGAACTGACACATTTATGAGTGAAGCAATAGAGAGGGAAGGGGATTAACAGGAATCGAAATGTATCAGTTAATTGCTTAACAGATTACGTCAGTGTATTTATAACCATTTTAGAATTACTGTAAGTATAAATGGTTTTAATGAAAGACACATTCGAAATTATGTATTTGATAAATTAAGAAAATATGTAGAATGTATACTAATTACATTTAATTGATAAAAGTTAGCGGTTAAATTTATTGACGTTCAACATTTTCAAAACTTACATTTTATATAAGATATTTAAACTCGAATACACAGCTCTTGTCAAAATGAAATACTTTCTTAACTGGGCTGCTTCAACGTATAATTTTTACAACGTTTTTATTTATTTCACTTGGTGTGTGTCTGTGTATCCGTGTGTCATCAAATTTTCGATACTTAATTTAACCAACTTCCAATCAAGTTAGAGATCTGAAACATAATCATCGTACCTAACAATGCGATATTTAGACATTTGCGACAGGTTTTAACTAATATTTCAATTTTTAGCCTAACCACTTGGCACAATTCCAAAAATTGCCAAAGTTGGGTACTTTTTTTGGCTGAATGTTAAGCCCGCGAAGCGAAGGGTAACCCTGGTAGGTAGTCCCATTATTTTGCCAAGGTAGCCCCATTTGGCAAAATACCACCAAATATTACCTGTCGCCAAGGGAGGATGGGCTAAACAGCAATCCAACCATTTAATTTATCGGATGAATTAATTAGTTTTCGTCATTTTTAACGTTTTATGTATTTCATTTGGTGTGTGTCTGTCTGTGAGTGCATCCGTGTGTCTGTGTGTCTACTACTTACTACTGATGTGTGTATCAGTGTGTCTGTGTGTGTACCACTTGGCGCTATTCCAAAAATTGCCAAAGTGGGCAACTTGTTTTGGCTGAACGTTAAGTTCACGAAGCGAATCAGGGTAGCTCCATTTGGCAAAATACCGCCAAATAGTTCCTATCACCAAGGGAGGATGGGCTAAACTGCAATCCAACCATTTAATTTACCGGATCAATTAATTAATTTAAAATAGTTTTAACGTTTTTATGTATTTCACTTGGTGTCTGTCTGTCTGTGTGTGTATCAGTGTGTCATCAAATTTTCGATCGTTAATTTAACCAGCTTCCCATCAAGCTGGAGCTCTAAAACTTTGGGAATCGTTCGTACTCGCCTAACAATGTAATATTTCGACAATTGCGACAAGTTTTAGTAATATTTCAATAATTTTTTTAATAATGCAGTTTACTCCAACCACTTGGCACGATTTCAAAAATTGCCAAACTTGGCAATTTTTTTTTTTTTTTGCTGAATGTTAAGTCCACGAAGCGGACCAGTGTAGCTCCATTTGGCAAAATACCGCCAAATAGTTCCTATCACCAAGGGAGAATGGGCTAAACTGCATTACATCCATTTAATTTACCAGATGAATTAATTAATTTTAGTTAGTTTTAATGTTTCTATGCATTTCACTTGGTGTGTATCTGTCTGTGTGTGTATCGGTGTGTCATCAAATTTTCGATCGTTAATTTAACCAACTTCCTATCGAGCTAGAGCTCTGAAACTTTGGCAATTGTTCTTACTCGCCTAACAATGTAATATATAAACATTTGCGACAAGTTTTAACTAATATTTCAATATTTTGTTCATAAAATATGCCACCATATAAAAACGTTGGTTTTTATCTCGAATTATTATTATTAATATTATATATATATATATATATATATATATATATATATGTATTAAAATAAATGCAGACAAATAAATGTAAAAATATACAATAAATTAAGGAAATTATTGTTGAAATTCTTTTCAAATATCAAATTAAAATGAAAGTAAAATGTTAAAGTAGACAATAAAATACTAAAGTTGTAAATGATATTCTTTTAAGATATTCAAATTAAATCAAATGATAAATAATTAAATATATTTTAAGAATATTCCAACAAAAAGAAAATCTTAATAGCAGAAACTTACGTAACAAGGATTTTTCATCCGATATAATCATCCTTAAGCATGAGTTTCTTGCAGTTCGAAGTAAGAGGATATCATTTATGCATACTTCTCTCAAAAACAATTTAAGGAAAACTTCTATAATGTCCATATTTCGAGACAATTTGAAAAATCTTTTGTAATGCCCCTAAAAGCACGAAAAATACCCATAATTCAAAATCCTCAAGTGTTATAATCTACTATTCAATATCACTTTTTTTAATAATATTTTTCTAAATTCAAATAGATCTCATTAGTTGCAAAAACTGATATAAGAACTTTATGAAAAGTGCGAATCATTTAGTTTAGTTTTTATTAACGTCGCACTAGAAGCAACATGAGGGCTACTGGCGACGGACCTCGTAATTTTGAAACACGGTCAAGTGACGAGGACGACACCTGAGCTGGCACCCCCCTCTCCTAACATCCATACCACACCTACGGGAGAACTTTTGGCGCCGAACTGATTTAACGTGCATCAGCCCCGGCTACACGGCGGGTCTTTGGCGGCCAAGGATCGAACCCGCGACTGAACGAAAACCGCCGGCCGCTAGTCCTCGACCTTGACCACTAGGCTACAGCAGCCCCTAAAGTGCGAATCATCTAATAACGATTAAATTGAGAAGAAATGATTTTAGGAAACATCAATCTTCCTACTTTCGATATGAGGTATATTTGTCGCAAACACGGTGAGCAAAGTTTATATACATCATGTTTATCCCAACATATTCTTATATACAAGGGCTTATAAGACGGTGATAGGATCTCAACTAGTTGAAAAAAAAAGTTTGATCTTTTTTGTACATATTCAAAAAATATCCGTTTTATCTCACAGTTCACCGTCTATGAAAGAAATTCGAAACTGTTTTTATTTGCACAAATAACACTTTTCAGTGGAAGAATACAATTTGGTTTATGCCATCTTATCATAAGTCCGTTAATTGATTTTATGTTAAACTTTAAGATATGTCTGGAAATTTTGGTCCACCCTGTATAATTGTGATAAAATAGTTTCGATTTAAGGTTAAAAAAACTCTACTAACCAAATTTCATTCTATCTCAGTTATATTGGAAAACTCGCATTGCCTATTTTAAAAAAGAATCAATTCAATTAAATTTGTAAAGGATTTGAAAAAACATGAATCATAGGCTACAGTAATCGTTGTCAGTTAATAGTAACTGTAAAATAACTGAAAATAGGGATCAAATAGTTTGCTTCCGTTACATTACATTATTTAAACCAAAGTTCGTATCATAGAGAGAAAAAAAAAGAAAGGAGAAATCCAGAAAAGTCATCACCATGGAAACAAATAAAAATTACTATATTTTTCCTTAAAAGAGAAAGTTCTCTAAACTTTCATAAAAGTACTCAAAATCATTTCCAAAAGCAACTTCCCTGCGTTTACATATCTTAAATCTCTATAACATACAAAACAAATTGCTTTTTACATTAATTTATTTCATTACACTTTTAACTTTTTTTTTTTTGTATTTTATGGTTTTACTTAGATATTGTTTCTGTATTAGATGTTTGAATCAATTTGTATTATTATTATTAATAATTAATAAATTCGTACTATCACCTTACACTCTCCCTATATATATATATCTTGTTCAAATTTTCAATCGTTAATGAAATAATTTTTATTCATCCACTCAAGTTCAAATACATTTTTTTAAACTTTTAGTGGACGACACTCGATGTTAATACAGTTTTTCCAAATATTAATTCATTAATTAAATTTAATAGGGGAAAATGCCCGACAACTTGGCGCTATTTCAAAAATTGTCAAATTTGGCGATTTTTTTTTTTTTTTTTTTTTTGTTTTGTTTTTTTTTTTTTGGCTGAACGTTAAGTTCGCTAAGTGGATCTGGGTTGCCACATTTGGCAAAATACCACAAAATTATACCTGTTGCCAAGGGTGGTTGGGCTGAAATGCATTCCAACCATTTAATTTACCGGATGAATTTAAAAAAAAAGCCACTGCTTCAACTATGTCATTTGTCTTACAATGGCAAAGTTAGTAGAGCGTCAGAATAGAATCTTCATGTCTTCGGATCGAAATACGAAAATTTTTATTTGATTTTCTATTAATTAATTTTAGTTTTAAATGGGAGAAAAAACTTTCTCTTATATAAGATATTTAGCAGGGTATAAATAGGAATAAATACTGTCATTGACGAAGCGTGCAGATCACCGGAAAAAAATTTCTTTTGACACTTAATATTGTGATTCTGTCATATATATATACATATTTATAATAATTGTAATTATTTAATAAAAAGTTAGTAAAATAAAAATTTTCTTTGTGAACCTAAGTAGGAATTAACTTTAATTTTTTTTTTTATATTACTTGCTTTTACTTGTATTTCATTTATAAATTTATGTTTAATTTCTTTCATCTTTATATATATATATATATATAGTATTTATTTTCAACGCTTCGGTAACTTTTGTTTTGATTTGGATGTCTTGAGAAGAGAAGCGGATTTTCGAGAGGACTCGCTCACTAGTGTACTATGTTCACCTCACCAAGCAGTTGATAGTTGTTAAGCAAATAAATTATCCTTATTTCGTTGCAAAAACTTCTTTAATTCTAAGTCAAATAATATGATTTTTTTTCTGTTATTAGGCATTAAGATAAGTTATCTGAAACGTTCATTAATCGTACATGAAGCTCAAGTTTATAAAAGTCGTTACAACAATCAAATACAAATTGAAACGCTTCTGTATGTGTCTAATAAGAACTTCTTATTATAAAATGAAACAAATATTTCCCATTTAGCAGCAAATAACGTCGTCATTCACATTCTATAACCTTTATTTTTTCTTTTTTTAAGTACAATGGTCATTCAGTAAGTCTCACAAATTTCAAGAGATGATCCTCGCAGCATCGAAAGTGGTTTGTTTTAGTAAGCATCATGACTCACTGAACAGTTATCTGCATCTCAGTTACTCGCAATCATGATCATGACGCCTTTCGCAATTAAAATATTCTTCGTCATAACGTTTCCGGCCAATAGACAATTGTAACATATTACAAACGAACACAGTCGGGCTAGAGATAACTATTCAATTTTATTTTACCGCTATACACACACTAATTCTCCGTTTCCGTCCTCCTTCGCTAAGTCTCTCTCTTTCGTAGCTGCGCGCGCATCTCAGCCTATGAGTCTGATTGGATGACTTCGTCCCCAACGAAATCAACTGGTTTGTACGTGACATTCGCTACACCTTATTCTGGAAAAGTTTCACCGGAAACAATCCAACGTTTTGATTTTTTCTTGATTTCCGGTTCATAATGATGAATCCAGGTCTACCCAATGGGGACAATTTGATGCAAAATGACGTCGACAACTTGACGTGGTAGCAATCAATTTTGATTTGGTAACAAAGGACTACCAAACCAAAACTAGCTTATGAGTCAATGTCGAATTTGTTTCTGCTCCGCTTAACAGTTTGCTGTTCCTAATGATAACAACAATTTACTTTACTGGTGCCATCTGTATTCAAATACAAATACTTTTTAAATAATTTTGTATGTTTTTAATCTTCAAGATATTTCGGTATTCTTAGAAGACAATTACCCCCCCTCCCCCTTTTACTTGCATATGATAAGTTAAAGTTTATAGTAATCGGGTAAAATTGCATTAATTTAGTAAAAACAATATATTTCTCTCTAATTATTATTGTACATCTTTATTATGTCAATTATTTCCAAAGGGCTTTTTAAATAGCATTGGTTAAGTTATTCTAAAAGAATTATAGAAAGTAGAAGCTATAGGTAATATTAAATTTTTACCAGCTAATGGTAACAATAAAAGAAAAAAGCAGTGAAAGTATATTTCAATCAGATGATAGAAAAGAAGAAAAAAAGAGAATATTTTGTAAATTCAAACGCATTATAATGATGATGCAAATTATTCTCCATGAATGATCATGATAATGATTAAAAGCTGCATACCTTTCTTTTAAAATGAGACATTTCTAAATTTTTGTGAAATCACGCAGTCATTTCCTAAGGCTTTGTATTAATTGATGCTTTTAAATAATTTAATACTTCGTCATCTACTAATTAACTTGCATTTTAAATTGATTTTGTTTTATCTATTCTTTCATATAGTAATCTAAATCAAATCTACAAATGAAACTATAATTGATATCAAATTCGGAAAATCATCGAAAATTCTATTTCTTACACCAAATTCCATCGCCTTTTCAGATTTCGTGACTTTTCCAACGTTACTCTCTAATTACCCAAAGGGTTAAAGATTGGTTTGAAACACTTTAATCTCATAATTGCCCTTATATCTTTAAGCCGAAAGTTAGAAAGACTCTAGGACTAATTACCCACAGATATTCCTGAGAATACTCCAAGTAACAAAAGGCGCGGTTCTTAATTACTTATTGTTCTTGTGTCTGAGGAAAAATACAAAATAAGTTTACATTATTACAAGAGATGTGAAACAGAACACTTGTGTTGACGATACTTTAAGAAAATTAGTCGCATGCTAGAAAATCATCATTTCATAAAGTAAACTTCTGACTCATATTTTAAATAATTTAAAGCCACAAAAAAGAACTACTTTGTAGTCTATATAAATGACCTGTATTAGAATTCTTCTTAAATAATGAGCATATTTTGAGTATTCCTTTTAATGGTGAAAGTAAAATAAGAAATATCAATTAGGTAATAATGAGTTTTTAAAAATAATACTTTTCGTTGTTTGAATATTTAGAAGACTGGTCTATCACCCTATCTTCTGATAGAAAAAAAAAGTCTTTTATCTTAGTGTATCTTTTTTGTCCTTTTAATCAATTAAGTAACCAATACATAATTATTAAAATATATTTTCATTTTGCAAAAATAGACTTCGGAAAGTCTTCCTACAAATTTTATTCGCAGTTGAGTAAGACTAGGCATTTCTTTTTATAAAAAACATAACAGCTTTTATATATATATATTGTATATTACTCTTTCTGATTCAGAAAAAGAAAATCAGTAAATAATATTAAATTTTATTTTTCCAGTCCTCTTAAGATTTTATTTCGTTAATATTTAATACGCTAGCAACAAGCCAACTATATTTTAATTGTTCAGATTATTTTACATTTACAGTGTTCTTTTATGCTTTTTACATTTAATCAAATTAATATTTCTCAAATTTAAAGGAAATAGTTCAGTGTTTGCAAAATTTTACAAACAATTTATGAAATATAAAGTTGATAATGGGAATATTACAGGATATTGTTTGAAAGTTGATTACTGAAAAATACACCACTGGCAATTAAAATTGACACACCAAGGAGGCGATAGGCAACCAACGATAAATTTACACGATAGGAAGAATATGATGTGTTATGCAAATGATTACCTTTTCAACTCGGTAATGCATAACGAGTGTCGATAGTGACACCTACAATGTGTTTAAATGAAGAAATTGTACATTTGGTTTCTAATACACAAATTGCAGTTGAATGTTGTTGCCTCGTGAAAAGGTGCTGTGATACTCGTGTAATAAATATACAATCTTACCACGTTTCTGATTTTGATAGAGGTCAGATTGTAGCCTAAAGAGAATGCGGTTTGTCTTATCGCGGTATTGCTACTCGCGTCGATCGAGATCCCATGACTGTCTACAGAATATGGAATAGATGGGTTCAGGATAGTAATACGAAAAGTCGTGCTGGATCTCAACTGCTCGCTATCACTAGCAGCCGGGAGCACAGACATGTTATCTACATGATCTTAATAAATCATGCAGCCACCTCACAAGCTCTGGGTCAAGAAATGGGATCATTTGTAAGACAACAAGTGTCTGCACGAACAATTCTGTACCGTTTGCCATTGCCTGAACTGTCAGCTCGGTGACAATGGCATCGGCTACATTTCACGCTGCATCACAGACAGGGGCGCCTTCAGTGGTGTGACCGACAACTAACCTGGTAGAAGCAATGGGGTGACGTCGTCTTTTCAGGCGAATCTGTTTACATAATCGTGATGGTGCTTTTGCATTTGTGGGAATCGTGGAGGAAGCACATTGTGCCAGTGTACATTCGACAACATCGTACTGGCACATCACCTGGAATAATGGTATATGGTGTCAATGAATTCACAGTTCGGTCACCTCGTATTTGTATTGGTGGCACTTTGAACAGTGGCCGTTACATTTCTGGTATGTCAATTCCTGTGGCACTACCATTCCATAAAGCCATGCGGAATGGTACATTTCAGCAGGATAATGCACAACTGCATGTCGCCGGTATTGTACGGAACTTCCATGATACAGAAAATGTTCAGTTGTTACCCTAGCCAGCACATGATCCAGATCTCTCACTAATTGAAAACGTCTGGTCAATAGCTCCCGAGCCATTGGCTCGTCACCTTACATCTATCAGTACAATCTATGTTGTGGTTTCAGGTTGAACTGTATGGGCATCTCTACCTGCATATGCTCCATTTGAGTGAATCCAATCTCTGTTTGACTCAATGCGCAGGTGTATAAGCTCTGTTATTGGTACCAGAGGTAGTTATTCTGGGTACTGATTTCTCAAGATTTATGTTTCCAAACTTCTTGAAATTATAATCATCTGTTATTTCTAGTATAACATATTTGCCCAAAAAATATCATTTTGTCATTTATATTTCTTTCTGGTGTGGTAATGTTATGGACAGTAGTGTACATATTTACTTTATGAAATTTTTGTATATGAATTATATAAAGAGGAGCAATATTTTGAAACATTTGTGTTATAAAGTTTTGAATGCTTATGCATTTATACGTAAAGCAAGAGAATTTCTTAGTTCAAATTTGGAGCAAAATATTCATGAGCACTTATTAAATTCTCTTAAACAGGTGAGATGGTGACTGCATCTACCAGGGAATGATGATGAATTATCCCAACAATTGGAGCAAATTTGGTAAGAAATACCGCAGGAGAGCTTTATCACTCCCGACTACGTCGAGTGGCTGCTTGCCTCCAAGCTAGAGGTGGGTCTACACCTTATTGAGAAGTTGTTACTTTATAACTATGTAACTCTGAAATAAATCATTCAATTTTTCTGAAATTTTAAGCATTTTCTATTCTGTTTCTGTATCTACTTTTTCTATACGCCAATGTTTGACTCCATCGGATAACTCCTTCTTACGGCGTCGTTTTTATATTATAGAGTGTATTTTAACTTTCAATTTTTTTTAGTTACTTTAATTCTTTTGAAGAGGAAATGTTTTCAAAACAGTTTATATTTAAATTCTATTCGTGTACAATTAGCAGGCAAGTACAACTCATTATAAGATATCAGATTGGAGATAAAAGGCCGAAAAGCCTTAGTTCTCTGACAATTATAGCTATCTTATTATCATTTTTGTATTCCTTTCTTTCTGTTCTGCCTTACAACGATTTCTCGTTTAATACTTTTCCCCCACATGAACTGAAAAAGTATAGTTTGTTGTAACAAAACTTTGGCACACTTTTTCGCAAATCAAACCTAATACAATTTTACTTTATATTATTTTTTTGTCATTTACATTATTTAGCATTTTTACTATGTTATCTCTCGTGCTAAAAGCCCACCTGCAGAGGGCATTTTTTGTAAAGAGGTGAGTGTGGAATATCATACAATCCCCTCAGAACAGATCAGACAAATCTCTGAGAGAAGCGGAAGTAAGCGAGTTGATACTCGAAAAAGTTGTGAATCGCAGGGTGATTGAGTTCTAAAGGTAATCTGTACTGATCACCAAGGTAACGCAAAAGAAGCTGTAGTGAATGAATAAATAAGTATTGTTATAGTTATTAAAAAATGTGTCTGATCTCATACTATTTTAAGTTGAAATAAACTAAGTCAGTAGCTAAGTAAGCCTTTGTAAGGAATGAGAGTTTATAAGAAACAAAGTGATATGATTTGTGAGTTGTAATAGTATAAGATATAAGTGAAAAAAGAAAAGTAGTAGAACGAAAAGATTAAAAATAATGAGAATGTTAAATAAAAGTTGTAAGAGAAAGAGAAAGAATTGTTTGTTCGGTGATGATTTTTGAACAATTATTTAAATTCACTTTTCCTTTAAAATAACTCTCAAGAGAATTCATGTAAACCATTCATCCATTCGTTTCCATACAAAACACATTTTAAAACTTAAATTATCATTTTCAATTAAACAGTTTGTAAAAATGTTCTTTTTCCTTCATTTCAGAACAAAACATATTGTTGATATTCATTTCATAAGCATAATATTTATCATTGTTAAATATTCATTTTAAAACATCAAATAATCATTCAAATTAATCTAGTATTTATGATTTTTCACGTTTAAGTATTATAATAAAAGAACAACATGCTTTATTTAACTCAAAAGTATATAAAATCAACAATATTTCTAACAATATACATTTTAAAATCTCCACCACACGCATCAAAACAAAATAATGTAATCATTTTCTAAGCAAAGCACAAATTTTAAAAATCAAATAATCTTCACTTATATATCACACAATATTAAATTTCTTGTTTGTTTATTTTATTTAATTTATATAACAACAAAGAGGTATCACGTTATACATTCAAAAATGTTGTATTAAAAAGATTCTTAAATATTATTAATATAATACCATTATTTTCACAGTTTATATTTTACCACACACATCTAAATAAAATGATGTAACCATTTCCAAAATATTGCACAAATTTTAAAAATCAATTATAACTAATTTCAAAGATATTTCAATTACATCTCATACAATATTACATTTTTTGTATCTTACACTTTTAAAACCCTACACTTTTAAAAGAAAATAAGTACGAAATTGTGGTATTATTATACATAATATAACAGTATATGATACTAAATTTTTCAAACACTTCATAATCAATTATTTAAATACGGAAATAAACCAATTAAACGTCAAGCAAAATTACCAACATATTTTTTTAAATGACACAATATAATATTTTTAATTTTTAGTTTTTGTAAGCCTTTATAGCGTTGAAAAGCAACAGAGTGTTTTCTATTTCTCAATATATTTTTTTTTTTCAATTTCACTATATAAACATGACATAAATCAAAATTGCTTTGACTGATCTCATTAAATCTAAATGCAATTACTTAGTTGAAAAACATAGTGATACATATTTTAACAGCTCATATAAAATATATCGATAACATTCTGTAATTTTCAATTCAAAATTCTCGGCATAAACTAAATTAACAATTCTTCAAAATGAAACGTTCAAAGTCTATGTACGAGATATTCGTAAAAACCATACAACAATTTTACATAATAGAAAAAATAATATATTAATTTACTTACTGAACCTTTCTTCAGAATTTAGGATGAGAATATCAAAAAAATACTTTTTTTTTTATCCTATGATCGTCTGCGGCATTTTCCCCATCATTCAACGAGAAGGCCATTATAACGATGAATAGGTATAAAAACAAGAGTAAAGTTCTTTATTAGACTCAAAAGAGTTGTCAGCCAAAACCTTTAAGACTTCAAGGCAGTTCTTGA
The DNA here is from genome assembly GCA_019974015.1 of Nephila pilipes. Lineage (NCBI taxonomy): Eukaryota > Metazoa > Arthropoda > Arachnida > Araneae > Nephilidae > Nephila > Nephila pilipes. Next base: position 71,701 of record BMAW01057012.1, on the reverse strand, counting down.
GGAGATCACCATCCATATCACCATGATGGCACAGAGGACTTAAATCCAATCCATTGTAAAAGCTTTTGTTGGTGATCCCCATAAGTGTCTAGTTGTCATTCGAAAACAAGAGACTCCAATTGCCCTAGGCAAGGAACTAGAGATTTTGTTATATTTGTTGAGCAGGGTTTTCCACCTCTTGTCCACAGCTACATCGATATACGAGGAAATCCTGTTATCTGTTATTTTACCATGGATTAATTTTTTGATATTATGCAGAGGTAAAGAAGAATTTGGTTGAGTTATAATAGATTTGGCCTTGGCTAGTTATCTGCCTGCTTATTTCCAAAGATGTTGCAATGACGTAGAATCCATTGAAGAGCAACACGGCCTTTTGTTTTCACCAGTTCATGCAGCTTTATTCTGCAGGACATTTTGCTTGTCATTCATATTAGTAAGTAAGAGAACAGCAGCTTGTTAATCTATAAGGAAAACAATATTTTGATCAAGGCTGTTTCTTAATTCGTCAATTGCATATGTTATAGCCGCTATCTCACCATCAAAATCGTCGCAGAATTTTCCGATAGGGCAACTTCTGAACATTATGAAACATTTTGTGGAATCATTATCTGTCCATTTCACTACAGATGATATAATTTATTTCACAGACATTGTTAAGAAAGTTTTTCTTGGTGTAGGCTAGTTCTCTCTGTGTGTGGTGTGTGTGTTTCCTAAAGCAGATGGCTGTAAATGCTTTCAAAATAACACAGGATGAAGTACCAAAAACTTAGAATCATGTAGACGACATTTAAATTTTTTTAAGTGTTTCATCCAAGAGAAATTCTAATGCGACAGGAAAATGACATTTTTTTACAAATCATTTGGAGAACATGAAAAAAAATTATGGCGCTTTTCAGGAACTTTTTAATGAATAAATTTCAGTTTACCACAACATCAACTTTACTAAGAGTTTCAACGTATTTTTTGTGTGGAGAAATGATCCATCATGTTCTTTCTTCTAGCATTTCTCTAGTGATCAATGTCTGATACCGCAGTTGGGAATCACCGCAGTTCACCTGAAACGCCCCCTCTCTCATGTATTAATTTCGCAGACGTAGTCGTGGTCGGGGATTGTCAAGGACGTAAAGCCACTCATCCTGCCGTTTATTACGATGAAAGGAATTAAAGTTACTCATTTATGTAACTGTGATGGCGGAGGAACAAGAATTATTTAAGTAAATTCTAATTATTTTACGTTCAATGAGAAAGGAGAGAGAAAATAGTTACATTATGAAATTTGCAGCAGATGTTGATGTTTCTTTTCATCATCGAGACCAAATCAGATGAGAAAGAAACTTTTCCGTTTAGGAATTTAAATGCAAAGACTAACCAGATAACGTGACATTAGATTTAGGTATTTTACGTGGCAACTGCATCTCGATAGGGTACTCTCCCTATTAATTTAGATCGTAGGAAGATGCAAGTTTATATCGATTTGTTAGAGAGTGATTAAATATATAAGATCAAGAGAAATTGTATCAGGAAATATATGAGCTTCCTCTGGTAGAGAGTTAAAGTGTAGAAAATATATATATACATATATTCTTCCATTATGCTTGGGAAGCATTATTTATTGCTCAAAAATAACGTAAGCATTATTTGATTTATAAAAAAAAATTGTATCGAGTTCCTTTAATAAGTCACTTTTAAAGATTACGCCATATTCCCTTTATAAAGTAGACTCAATCGATCACTCTATTTCTCAAAAAAAAAAGACTTTTTTGCACCTTCCAATTTTTAAGTTTGCATTTTTTCCGTGTGTCCTCCTAAATGATTTAAACTTAGACGTTTACTGTTCTGGGTTTCCGAAATAATTACCACAAACAGTACAGAATTTCATTAAGTTGGAAATAATTTAATTAACAATATTTTGAATGAAGAACTGGAATTCGTGTAATTTTAAAATAATTGAATGTTTATACCAGTGAGATATAATTCATTCGGCTTGTTGATGCAGGATTTCCGGCAATTCCCTCGGTAATAACCACAATAAGATTGATGTCCTAATTAAATAACAAGTGTCACAGAAAAATTTAGCATGATAATTTATAAACTAGTTAATCTTTAATTTAAACTAGTCTTTCATTAATAGTATTAGGATAAGACATTTTAAATATGTGGGTTCATTTATAACATACCTTTTCTTATTATTTTTTTAAATTTTTACTCTCGGAGAATTGCAATGTTCTATATTGTGCTAACATATTAATCTTTTGTATTTATCTTTCGGAACTTACTTTTTTCTTAATGTCTTTTTCTGTAATATTCATGATATACATTTCTTTTGTTCACATTCAAAAATTAAAGAAATTTAATACCGTGTCTTCATAACTTACATATTCTGTGTGTAAATTTAAATGATTCATCAAAATATTCTTGCTGAAATTCTGTGAAAGTAAGCTATTTTTTATTTTTGTTTCAGCCAAAAATTTGAATGCTTACTATTTAGAAATTATTCATTAGTTCAAGTAAAAAATATTACATGTAATAAAGTAATTCTGAAGAACACTTTCTATTACTGTAAACTTGAGTAATAATATAGTGATATAAAGCTCTTTTTTAAATTTTATATTTTTTCTCGTAAGCCTTTGCATGATTCGCCATTTACAATCTGACATACTATAGCTCTCATTTCTCAAGTAAGCCTTTTCTTCCATGTATGTGGTACAGTTCTCATGTGCTCAGCGGAATTAAATGCAACATTGAAATTATCACTAAGTGGAAAAATATCTAACATTTCATTCAAAAATTTTCATAGTAAAACTTATGTAAACAAGTGCATCTACTATTGCTCTTCAAACATTTTTTCAAATATATATATATATATATATATATATATATATATATAAGTGAAATACCACTGACTGACTCATCACGAAATCTCTAAGACTATACAACCGATTCACTTGAAATTTTGTATAATTACTCATTTTGCGATGTAGACGCTCACTACGAACGGATTTTATGGAAGTCTTATCCAAAATGCAATTTTCATCCGCTAATCTACTCTTATCCATCGGTTATGTCATTTTTGGCGACTTTATCGCCAAAAATGATATGACCGACACCAAACGGAATATATTTTTTATATGTATACTGTGTATTGTCACCAATTAAGTTTACTTGGTGAGATTTGCGCGTGCGAAATGGAAAAATACCAAATAATTTAATATTCAAGCGCTGATGGAGGATTGGCAAGATTTTGGCGAAGGGGCTCTTTATGTGAAATTTCTTACATGTCGAAAAGAGTTAGGGATAGAAATAAATGAGTTTGGAATAAATTGAGTTTTGGAATTTGGAATGTAGTTTAGCTCCAAACTTAGTGGGATTTTGAAAAATGCTAAAATAGGGACTTTTTACGGAGTAGCACACACGCAAGACAATCTTCGTTTACTGGAGGATCTCGCTACATGAATTAATGAACTCAAGAGGCTATGACATACGTAAGACATTTTGGACGTCCCGACTTGCACGACTTTTTTTTAAGGATTGCAGTCACTTGCAATCCTAAATGATCAGAAATCAAAGATGTCTTGAGGCAAGGACAAAAATCTTATGTTGGACACGATGCCATTGCGAGGGTGTTTCATTTGAAAGTTAAGCACATGATGATTCTTCTGACAAAAGGTTCCATCTTTGGCAATACTAGGTGTAACATATATACGGTGGAATGAATTTTATCCGTATTATATATATATGGGGTGACTTTTTACTATTTTTTTTTATTTTTCTTATATATTTGAAAGACGTGGATAACCATTATTACAGACAATAAATTTCTTAAAATTTTAAACTTAGATTATCATTTAAGTCTTAAGAAATGAAAATTTTCTTGATATCTTACTTATAGGTTCCAAAATATTATATTATCGTCTGTACAGCGAAGCGGGCGGGTATCAGCAAGTATTTATATAATGATTGGATCGTATGGTAACAAATCTATGAGATACAAAAAGGACCCTGAAAAAAACACGCATTTTCTAATATTAATTCTACTGAACTTTGATACAGTCTTATTCAGTCATTCATCCACTCGAATCTTGACACAGAATGTTTTTTGGTAAAGTTAACCTTTATCTCCATTACACAAAAGCTACATTTGAGAAACACAACCAGCTATAGTGACTGACCTAGTGTGTCGTTACATTTAAGCATCGTGTATCTCTGAAATTACCTCCCGTTTTTAAAGAGTTATTTTTTTCTAATAACATTATTTATTGATATAGCGCCAAAATATCATTAATTCATAAAAAGAATCCGGTTTTTTTTCGGGGGGGGGGTTAATATTTTATAAAATATTTTAATCTTTGCGGTTTTATGTCTGAATCTTATTTTTGAGGATACATTATGATCATGTGCATAGCAGAATAAGTGTAAGAGGTATTGATTCCACAAAAAAAGAAAAATAAAAAATAAACGGAACCCAATGAGTCTCTCTAAATTAAGAGTAGGATGCGGACTACTGGTTATGGTCAGCCTCATAATTGTAGACAAGGTACTTTTCCAATCCAGCACTTAATACACCATATTATTCGAAAACGTCTGGGAACGGTTTTATGTATAGAACAAACATATATATATCCAAGACTCCTATTATCTTACGCATCCGTTTTTGGTTAAATCAAGCTGCAAAACTACATCCTGAGATTCATAAAGTAATTGTCTCATCAACCAGATCATAAAATACAGTTTCTTTGATTTAATAAAGGATAAAAAATTATTTTTTTTGCTTTAACTCGTTTCAAAAAATATAAGTTTACAGTGTAACACCAAATTGTACTAAGATATGAATTCTTCGTCACGTCGCGTTAATTTAAATTTAAATTATTGTTATTTTATTTATTTAGTATTTGCATCAAATGTCTTAGATTTATTTTATATATCAGAGACCTTCCGTTATTTCTATTTAGAATTTTAACATTTGTTACTAATGAGCGTGTTTAATGAGCTATTTAATATGTGAATCGTTCTTAAGTAGGTTGAAAAATGTAAAATTCAGCACAATGTGACTTCATAATGAGGATTCATACTACCATCACACTCTTCTCGTACACGCCTCATCAAGGCAAAAATTAAGTCGTGATAAATTTCACAAGCATAAGCCTCTTAGTCAACGGTCATTGGATATATGAGACTAATATCCACTGCCTGTAGGTTACTCAACTAACCAATCTACGGCCTCTTTCAACTTAATCTCAATCATTTTCAAAAAGATAACTTTCATAAATAATTTCTAATGTATGAAAAATACAATGCATTTTTTAATATAACTCTTCAAATTAGATTTCAGTAACTAAAACTAAATTCTGGCCATAAGAAACTAAAATTACGACCATATAACAAACATCTTGAAGGATTAGGAGATTTAGAGTCGTGATGTTCATGTGTTCCAGCTAAATTATCAACCTATTTTTATAAATTCGTAGATTTCCTGAGAGTGATAATAAATCGCCCTCTACTATTTGTTACCGTCGTTCCTTTTACCGGATGAGGGCACCCCCATGGACACGTTGTCATACGTAAGACGTGTTGCTATCATAATGACCTTGGAAAAGGGGGTTGAGAGGCTAAAACTGTATTGAGACGATGCTAAGGTAAAATGCTGCGAGTGGGAATTAATTACGTGAAAGTTTTAAATATTATGGTGCTTGGCATCTGTATTCACTATTCACACTGCACATAACTCATGAAAGATTCCGTAAGGTTTGATGAATGTTGAATAAGTTATTAATGAAGAACGTTACGCCTTAAGTCAAAGCACACCACAAGTGTGAGGAATTCTTACATGGATCGTAAATATGTACGGTGATATTTTGAAATAAATTATTTTCATAAATAATATATGAGGAGATTAGCTAAGAATGAATATCGAGAATATTTTCATCCATTTAAATATTGTGAATATATGGCATACTATATAAATATTTTAATTCATAATAAGGAAAAATCTATACATGCAAAAGTGCAAGATAAGTCTTGTTTATTTATTCACCGTTTTTATTTTGAATTATTCAGAGAACTGATGAAATAATTTTCGAGATATATGAAATTAAGAAGAGTTATATGTATAATATTTATTGATGCACTTTTTGTACATTTATGAAGCCATTTCACGAGGTTCGCTTTTAATTTTAATACTTAATTTTGTATGATAGTATTCGGTTTTATCTCTTGATTCCATTTCATCCAAAAAGGCCATATTCACTTCTAAAAGTTTGCATATGAGTGTAAGAATTGAAATGAAACGCATCTTCAAATTAATTAAAAATATGGGTTTCCTCTCTAAGCTGTTGAGAAATTACAAATTAAACTAAATGAAGAAACTACAAAAAAAGTAATCGTAATCGTTTTGTAGAATTACTTGTGTTTAAAATATTTTTATATCAAAACACCAATTGCTGATGGAAAAATATTCATAAACATTTGAGTTTGAAAACCTTTTTTAAAATGTATTAGTACTTCTCCCAGTTTAACAACATTTAAGTAGTATTTTCGAAGATTTTTATTCGTATTTAAGCCTACAATAAAGGATTTGATGCACAAGTTTTGAAATTCATTGTTTAAGTTCAAATAAATTTGTGCGGAATTGTGGCACAAATATTTTATTTTTTTTCAAATCTCCATAGAAAGAAATTGAATTGAATCGAATATCAGATGATTAGATTAGGGAATCGCATATCGGTGACCCAGCTGTCCACCTGTGTAACTTCAAGTCATCTGGTTCACTATGAGTGGTTCAACTGCGAGGTAGCTCCGTGAAACTTTTTAAAACAACTTTCGTGAAATAGCTTCCCTAAGAACACAAAAGTACCATCTATTTTTCGTAGTATAAAACTTCCACAGTTTTTATTAAGATTCACGTATTATTTTTCATTATGTGTTGCTCATTTTTGAATATATGGAATTTTGAAATCGGATAAATCGCTTTCAATAATCCTGTAAAATATATTAAAGAATACAGCTTTAAAGTTTCGAGCCGTAATAGGTATTGAAATAATTAAATGCATTTTGATTATAAGAATATATCAAGTTATTAATTTACCCTAAAAAGAACGTTTCTGTCATAAGTCATACCACAGCACAGGCGTGAGAAATTACTTCATGGGCTAAAAGTATATTTGATGATATTTTGGAATAAGTTATTTTGGTAAATATTATATGAAGATAAACTAACTACGGATATTTGTGATAGACTTTTGGATTTAGAATGAATACGTCAGTTATTCATTAAATATTTTGCTTTACATACATACATACATATATAACACATCAATCAATAACTCCAGAGACTAACCCAGAGATGGCGCTCGTAGTAAACCAGTAACCAGGTCTTTCTAGAGTACTAACCTTTGCTTGAAACGTGTCAAAATTTTAAGTCGATCGGACCAGAAACAGCTGAGTTATCGAGGTTGGAGTAAAGTCGTTTTGTAGTTTGTTTAAAAAATGGAAAAAACCGAGTTTCGTGTTCTGATAAAACATTGTTTTTTAATGGGTAAAAACACCGTGCAAGCGAAACAATGGATTGAAAAATGTTACCCGGACTCTTGTCCATCAAAAGCAACGATTTGTCGGTGGTTTGCCGACTTTAAACGTGGTCGTACCGACACAAATGACGCGGAACGCTCGGGTAGACCTGTGGAAGCCGTTACACCGGAAAATGTGAGTGAAGTGACAAAAGTTATTATGAAAGATCGTAAAGTGAAGCTCCGTGAGATTGCTGAGATGACACAGATATCATATGGAAGTGTATTTACTATCCTTCATGAAAAATTAAGCATGAAAAGGGTTTTTTCCAAGTGGGTGCCGCGATTGCTTTCGATGGAACAAAAACAGCAACGAGTCGATGATTCAGAAAGCTGTTTATCGCTATTTACTCGCAACAAAAAAGATTTCTTGCGTCGTTACGTGACCATGGATGAAACATGGATACATCACTACACTCCAGAGTCGAAGCGGCAGTCATCTGAGTGGCGCACAGCTGGCGAAAGCCGTCCGAAAACGCAGCAGTCAGCTGGCAAAGTCATGGCGTCAGTTTTTTGGGATACGCATGGCGTGATTTTCATTGACTGCCTCGAAAAAGGTAAATCGATCAACAGTGATTATTATATTGACTTGCTGGTGCGTTTGAAGGAGGAAATCGCAAAAAAACGACCGCACAGTCTCGGGACTTATTGATCCATGTGTTAGTCTCCAAAGACAGACTCTCCATAACAGTTCCACAAAATTCAGGCCGAATCCCCAACAAATTCACTTGGCCACGATTCCCCAATCAGTCTACAAATCAGACTCCACAGACAAATTGATTCCGTACTCAGACCCATTCCTCAGATAAGCTCCTCCGACAATAACTCTTGCCATATTTATACTTTTCCGGCCTGGAGTGACATCACATAGGAAAATTCATGAGAAGTCCGAAACTTTCTTATCGTTCGGTTTTTCGCTTAGATTCTTGCATCTTCGAGATCTTTTATTTATTGTCAAAGTCGCCAAATCCGTCACCAAGATGAAGATGTCAATTGCTAAACTCCCTTTTGTTCGCTGGTGACACCTCTGCGAATCTCTCTTTTCCTCCAAAAAAAAAAGGAAGCATTGCAGGGAACCATCAAATCATGTTCGAAACAATGCATTACTATTATAACAATTACAATAAGTTTCCAAAATATATCAGTGCTAAGAATCATTTAATTTAATAATTTATCTTCTGCTTTTATTTTAATACCCAAGCAATATAGTATTATTTACATTAATAATTAACGTTTATTTTATTTTAATATTTAATTTAATGACTATTTTTATGGGAAAATCGTTTGTTTTTATTCTTTTTGTTGATAACATTGGCAACGTTTTTGTACTTAAGAATGCTTTGCTTGTAAAAATAAAAATGCATTAGGAATTTGAAGAAAGTGTATTCTTTTCTAGACAGTCATTACTTCTGTGAGTCTGGGTTCGGAAATAGGCTTACTTTACAACAATTAATATTCGTCTTGAATAATTTTTTTTTTTTTTTTTTTTTTTCTGAACTTTAAAGGAAAAAAAAACTTTTAACACTTATTAAGATGAAATTAGTTAATCAATTACATTTTCTAATTTTTTAAAATTTAATTTTTAAGTAAGATTTAAGAGGAGAGGTTATATATAAACTAGAATAAGAAATGACAGAATCGCTTTTGGTCGCCATAGCCTAGTGGTCATGGTATCTGACTCGCGGAGGGCAGTTTTCGTCATGTCGGGGGTCTTGATGCCATCGGGGGTTTCTATGACAACGGCTGAAGATCGAAATGCTGTGTTCAAGTTGAAGTACAACGAAATAAAGAAAAAAAGCGATTATAAAAATCTGGTATTCCTCAAAACTCCAGAATACAAAAAAAAAACAGAAAAGAAAAAGCCAAGAAGTAGATCAGGTCAATCACATATTTTTGGGTATAAACCGACCGTCTTCTGATTACACTGTCAAAATTGTAACTAATCTTTCCCCCCCGGGGGGGGAGGGGGATTCCTGCTAGAGCCAAAAATTCGTGTAAAAATATATTGGTGAACAGTGTTATTTCAAAATCGTGTAAAAAAAAGAGTTTGGTGTTAATGAGTCGACGGGTGTTGAATTTGTGACCGGAGGTTTGGAGACAGATATGGAAATTGGAGTGCCAGTTAAAGTATCGATCTCGTCATGTGACGCTGGATGACTGAAGCATAGACCGAATTTTATTGCTTGGGATAAATAAACCGTTAACGATAATTTTTTCATTAAAAAATATATATATTCGTGAATTTGACTTTTCAATGTACTCCATTCGTGCCAAACGAAATAATTAAACATAAAACATTACTCTTAAATTTTTAGGGGCTTCAGAGCCACGATAGCCTAGTGGTCAAGGTCGCGGACTCGTGGCGGGCGGTTTTTGTTCAGTCGCGGGTTCGGTCCTTGGCCCCAAAAACCTGACGTGTAGCCGGGGCTGATGCACGTTAAAGCTGTTCGGGGCCCAAAGTCCTCCCGTTGGCGTGGTGTGGATGTTAGGAGAGGGGGAGTGCCAGCTCAGGTATCGTCCTCGTCACTTGACCGTGGTTTAAAATTACGAGGTCTATCGCCAATAGCCCTCGTGTTGCTTCTAGTGCGACGTTAATAAAAACTAAATTTTAAGAGGTTTCACTAGTGCTTGTATACAGAATTTACCTCTTTGCACTCTTTAATTTTTGCATGAATCATGATTTTTCCCCTCATATATAAATTCTCTTATTTTTATTTGAAAATAGAACGAATCTTTGAGTATCCCTGGATCCTATGCTTAAATTTAGGCAAACTTCGAAAAGTTTCACATTATCTTTTCATAACTTATTTATTTTAAATAAATTTAATTCCTCTATATATAATCAAAAGCATTCTTATTCGAATTTCTCAGTGATGATCTTTCATTTATCTTTTTTCAAAAATTCAAAACTACTATATTCAAAGTCTTCCATTCGATCATAAATTATCCTGTACAAGTGAGAGATGTCACAAACACACAAGCAACAAATTAATTTTTCGCCTCACGCTCACTGAAAACCCCATCAATTATGGAGAGGTGTGCCAATGTATGTTTTTTATATCTTTCTTTTTCAGAATCTCTTTTTGTGCTACTGGGTTGGTTTCGCGTTTTCTTTCTGACGTACTATAACTTTCACTATACATAACCAGGTAATCTTTTTCCTAGTTGCCACTTTTTCAGTCCACTGGAAATAAATGATGGAGAAATAGATGAGAAAGTAGAAAATTATCTGATGTTTTATTCTGGTATCTTTTATATTAGAAAATAAAAAAAAAGTGTTTTCTTGCTCTATCCTTTATTATTATAAATTTTTGATATACAAGGGAGGTATTAATACTAAAGGTTTATAAGTCCTCGGAGTACAAATAAAAAAACAGGGTGAATTGTAACGCATTAATTATCTTGTGTGATGCATCTACTATATGCATTTACAAAATTCATCGATAAATTTTTGCAAAATAAAACTCAACATTTTCCATCATTGTAAATTTTTTTCGAATAAATAATAAAACTTTTTAATCAATCGTTTTTGCTATATTAAACAAGTCAAGATGAAAAGAGCGATCTCGAGAGAAAAGAAAATTGTAACACATTTTATTAATCTATTTCTTTTTACAACGTTTTTCTAAATTTCATTAGATGTGTGTGTGTGTGTCATTAAATTTTCGATCGTTAATTTAACCAACTTCCCATCCAGCTAGAACTCTGAAACTTTGGGAATCGTTCTTACTCGCCTAACAATGCAATATTTAGACATTTGCGACAAGTTTTAAGTAATATTTCAATAATTTTAATAAGTCAAAATATCCCTTCCACTCGGCACTTTTAGGATTGAGGAAAAAAATCTCTTTCTCCCTCTGGGATCACTGGGTTTCCACATCCGCCACATGAGGAATCGTAAAAATTTTCTATTTTTATATTATGATTTTTTTAATACGATCACAATGTCTCTTTTTAAGTAAATTTTAAAGTTAAAAATAATGTTTTCTAGAATTTGATTTACATCATTTCAGAAGTACTAAGAAAGTAGAATTTAAATGATTGGCATGTTGACTAGAAATCATGAATTAGTAAAAATTATTAGATACATAACTTTTATTTGTTCCATTCGCAATCTTTTAGTCTACGCAAATTGCTAAAAATAACTTAATCTGAAAAAGAATTCATTGTATCCATTGCTTAATTATGAGATAGATTGATGAAGGATGTGGTGCAATATAAGCTAATACCCTTTAGTAAGTATGAGCAAAATATTATGAAAATATTAATAAGGCATTATATAATAAATATTTGTCTGTTAAAATAATTTCAGAATTTTTTTAAAAAATTTATTCTTATTTTTGTGCAATGTTTTCATGTTCCTTAATAAATAATAAAGTTCGTTTGTGTTTTGTCCACATTTTGGGGTCTAAAAGAGTATGACGCGTAATTCATGTAGATTTATCTACACTTAGCCAATCATACTCAAATAAGCTTCACCTGACATCCACGCGGTTAGATTTGGTAATCCAAATATATTTGCAAACTGAGAAGGAAAGGCTTGTATGTGTTGTAAAATTTTTCAGTAAAAAATACTCAATAAATGATTGATTAAATTCAAATTATAATTCAATTTTTATATGCATTTATCACGTGTTTGTTTTGAATTTAATGTATAATAATTAATATTCTTTGTCATTATATAAAAACGTTAATTTTAAAAACGTTGGTTTTTATTATTATTCTAAAGCGATATACAACAGTTGTGTAATGGTGTTTAATGTAATTATTTGAGAGCTTTGAAAATCTCTGTGACACGTTTTAACTCTAAAACTTCGCGTGTTTGAATAAATATTTCACAAAGTTGGCAAATTATAAAATCAAATCAGATAATAGCTGAGGATTCTGTAGATTATTCTAACATTTGTTCTAAAAGCTTTTTATTTAGTAACAAAATTGATATCACCAAATATATTGTTTCTTTCAAAATGAATGTAACTTTTTAAAATTTATTTAAACTGTAGTAAATCAGGAAAAACTGAGTTTACTTACGTCTTTCATTGGTGAATCCATAATTTTTCGAAACTTTTCAGCCACCCAAGGGGCTAATAAGTACTAGATCAATTTTCAATTTTTTTTTATCGTTTGTTTCAATTTTAATTACGTTTAGCTTAAATTCATTCAATTTAATAATTTATCGCTTGCTTTAATTTTAATTACATGTACTTAATATAATATTTACTTTAATAATTTATCCTTTGCCTTAATTTTAGTTACATTTAGTTTAAATATATTCAATTTAATAGTTTATCCTTTTCTTTAATTTAAATATTGGAAATTTCACTATTGCCCATTTCTTGATATTTCAACGTTTACTTTAATTCTTATATTTAATTGAATGAGTAATTTAATAACAATTATAAAAAAAAAAGTACACATTGAGTGGCTAAATCTGTTCTATGCAAAATTTTGCATGGAACATTTTAGCCTGCCAAGAGGCTATTAATTTAGGTGGAGCGATTTGGCGTACCAGATCACTTTTCAATTTTATATCTTTTACTTTAACGAAAGAACAGAAGTGTCCTATTGTCGGAGGTTCCTTGTCTCATTACTTTTGATTAAAGAACATTAAGAAATCTATTATTATATATTTATAAGTTATAGGAAGTTCGGCTGTTCACGATTTTCTTTACTAACCTTTGGAACTTTTTTGGGTGCCCACAGCGGCATCAGGTGGTCGGCGCTCGCTCAAACCTTACATATATATCACCAATTTTTGGAGATCCTGGTTTAAAGGAATTATTGAATTTTTGCATTTTAAATCATTACCACTTGCTCACATATGCTATAGGAAACTTAATATTCTTTATTATCGATTAAAATTGAAATTTTTCATCTAATTTAAAGAGACTCCAATCTTTTTGCGACTGTGGATCTATATACGTCTTTGTTTGAAATTTTTGTTTTAAAATTGGTAATTGGAAAGTTTCACTAAAAATGCTTGTAATTTTGGGGAAATTTGTCTCTTTTCTTATCTTTTTTCATAATATATTTTAATTTTCTTTTTGAAGTGATTTTAATATGTGCCTTGTAAGAGGCATTAGAGGAGAGATGATACCATACAGAATGTTGAATCCCGGAATAAAGTCCCCTGTCTGAATAGAGATACCTTGTTTCCTTGGGTGTTCAATTATATTTTTAAATGTTTATTAATTTTTCGCTAAACATTTGTTTCTTTTTTGTATTTTTACACTTTTCTTTGTATCTTTACAGGTCATTTTGCTTATTTTTCTATATTTTTAATAATTCATTTGTTCTGTCTAATTCAAAAATCGATATATTGAACACAAAACAGCTACAAACGTTTATTAGAGAAGATTAATAGTTATACATTTCAAACTTCACACTTTGAAGGATTATATTTTAAATTCAATTTTGCTTTTAGAATTCCGTAGAATTAGAATTATCCTTTAAATAGAGGTGTATTATATTTGATGTGTCCTTTATTAAAGGTACTGTTGTATTTACATTTTTTTTCATATTAGGTGATAAGATGCACTAAGCGTTTCTAGCAACTTCAGAAATTAAGAGTATATATAGAACAAATAAAAATGTTTAAGTTAAGAAAAATGAAATGTTTAAACAGCTGTTTGATTCAAAAAAAAATTCTAAGGGGATGAAGTTTCTAGTTGATTTTCTTAAAAAGTATTTTTAAATAATAAAAAACATATTTTTTTAAATTTTTCTGTGGTTAAAAAATGGTTATTTTTCATAAGAGAAAATTGAAACCTTTTATGTAATTGGAACATAAAAATAATACATATTTATAAAAATTCGCTTAGAATTATGAAATGTGAAAAATATGGATAGATTTAAATAAAGTCTATTTTCTCTTTCGTTATACTTTATTAATAAAAAATAAGAATTCCTTTGTTTTCCTATTTTACTATTTGAGAAATTGATGATACTATATAAACAAATTTCGGAAATTTACTTTTTTTATAAATTTCAAGCAAAACAATTAACATTTTTTCATTAATACTGTAGAAATAAATTTTATCTAGTACTAATAACTGAGTAAGTATATGGTACTTTATCAACGAATGAAGAATTTTATCCTTAAATGAAATCGGAAATAAAAATACAGATTTTGTTATTATTTAAGGGGTGGGATTAAAATAATAATCATTTAGAATATATGTTTCAAAAAGAAATAGGAAAATACGTTATCAAATAAAATTACCGGGAAATACTTAGAATTAATCCCTATTTAGTACATAATGTACATATTTCCATATATACATTCCTGGTTCATTTACATTTTAGTGAGATTTTAAAAGTAATGTATTTATTCGTATCATATAAAAAAAACAACTTTAACGCTTAAGTTTGTATAATGCTGAATTTCTTTTTAAGTATTAAATAATAAAGTTTAAGAATAACGGCAGCAAATTATGGATTGCAAAATATATCTCACATGTTTATTATTTTTTTTTACTATTATTCGTTTAAAAATACATGTAAGAAAATCCTTTTATTCTGTATGTGAACCATTTTACAAAAATATGTTTTACATTCAGTTTTGTGTTATTTTTCTTCAAACTCTATCAAAAAGAGGATGCGTAAAGGAGAAAATATATAGAGAATATTTATATACCTTTTCTAAACTTTATATTGCAATTTAAGAAAAAAAAATGTGTTTAAAATACCTCGTCATGTGTTTGAAGATACACTGATATGGTTTCAGTGCTATGAGAATAATATCGATTCGAATATCTTATATTTGCTTTAGCATTTCAATACTGCTATTCAGAATGACAACTTTAAAAGTATCTGCACTTTTCTTGCTTCTAGTTTGCAACGTATTTCAAAATGATTAATATTTTTCTACGTCTTTTCTTAGGAGATTCAAATAAACGTCTTGTTGATGGCAAATACATTTTTTGTATGAAAAAAAAAAATCATTGTTTCAGAAGACGTCATAATAAATATTTTTATTTGTTACTTCCGCATTATTCCTTAAAAATATTCGGGGTAAATGTTAAGTGTAGTAAATAATATTCTATTCATAACTTTGTTTTTACGTGGTAACGAAGAAATATTTTCAACTTAAATTACTTCCGAACATTTACATAAAGTCCCTACATTCAACACTTCCAGGTTATTCTGAAAATCTATTTTCTTGAACATACTGGAATGAAAATTGCAAAATTTTGAAATCTAATTCTCTGCAATATCAAGAGAACTTATTTTGTTTCCCTTCCCTTAAAGACTTCAAGAATAAAATATTTCAAATATTTTGAAAGACATGAGAGAGCAGAATAAAAAGGAAATTTTGCAAATGTTTCGCAAATTTCTTTTATTTGATTCGATTTTCAATCACAATTTGATGTCGTGTTTGCATATAAATATAAACTATACGAGAGTTGTCCAGAAAATAAGAATACTGAGAATTTGTCACTCAAAAGGAATTTTTTCAACAATGTAGGCACAAAGTTCAAGTTGGGAATGAAATTCGCGGACGTATTTCTCATTCATCTGAAAACAATTGTTGTGTTGCCATGATAAAAATGAGGAACTTGATTTCAAATTCCTACAGGTGCGAGTTGAGGATCGTAATCCGGTTTCATCTCGAAAAGGGAAGCACATTTTTTGCCTTTTAAGAAGTGAAACTGTTTACCAGGATAGTATCACTAACCATACTAATACGTACAAGTAGTTTTGTGAGTTTGAAATGGTAAAAAAGTATAAGATTGTAAATCTGGTCCAAAAATTCATGTTTTCTGTCTTTTAAACTCTTATATAAACCCTAATACTTTTCTTTAAAAAGCATAAAGCTTTTACGGTATCCGTACACATTCGAGAAATTTTTTTTAAATACATTGATATTTAATATCAAAATATTTTTTATGCTAAAATATAACTTAAAATTATGAAAAACACATTTCATAATTTGCTTTTAATTAAAAAAAAATTTGGAGTGTAAAATATGATGAAAATAGTACATAAATTGATTATCAGAATAACGCTCATAACTCAAAAGTAAACAAAATATCATTAATCTGTAAATTTTATCTTATTTATCATAACATTTTTTGGGACTGATAATACTTTCATGATCAAAATCATATTGCTACAATTTTTATTGTGTTTCGAGTCAAATAACAATGAAAAATTAAAAAAAAATGATTTACACCTTTGTTGCTTAAAACATATCAATTTTACAACCATGAAAGCAGTAAGGGTTCTTAAAAATTATACAAGAAAGATACTCGCAAAATTAAAATTAATTTTGTTCTTAACTTTTTCTGATATCTACGTTGACATATGTAAATATGTCGGGAAAATTCATTTTGAGAAAAATCAAAAACAAACTTTCAAATGCGATTAAAAATTAGCTACCGAGTAAAATTCAAATCCCTGTAACTTAAGTTCTAAATATTGTATAAGCAGAATTCAAACACTATTAGAATAAAAAAAAAAGTTTAAATTTTAAACTGACATTTAAATTAAAAAATCGAAAATTTTGACAAAAATGGCGTTTTAAAGGTGTACGGATACCTGAACAAGTGAAACTATTTACCATTATAGTATTAAAAACCATACTAATATGTACAAGTAGTTTTGAGTTTTAAATGATAAAAAGTATAACATTGTAAATCTGGTCCAAAAATTCATGGTTTCTGTCTTTTAAACTCTTTTGTAAACCTTGATACTTTTCTTTAAAAAGCATAAAACTTCTAAATATTTACCAAAATAAAACTGAAATCAATTTTTAAAGTCCTTCCATTGCTAATCACGTTTACCTGCTGTAATGTTTCATCATCTTCTAATCAGTTTGCAGTTTAATTGCTCGGACTTTTCACTGGTTACTAAACCGACATCCATATCAATCCCACAAACGAAATCTTAATTGATCTCGAGAACGGAAAATGACTTGAAACTCTATCTCTTTCAGAGAATTCTCTCGTATTTTTAAATTTACATGACATCTTTAAAACCACGGTCTAATTACTGGAAGGTGGAAAAGCTTTAATCTCATAATTGCCCTTATATATCTATCGCGCTCCTAGACGGTGAGCACGACTCATTACATGGAAAGGTTCAAGGGGAGAGTCTAAGTGATTAGGACTACAGAATATACCCTTGCTAATTACTTATTGTTTTTGCCTGAGACGATGCTCTCAACAGAACATTTACAAAAGGAGCGAATATATAAGGCCCTCTTAATGATACTTTTACAAAATGGAGACAGACGCTCAAATGTCGTCAGGAAGTAAATTTCAATTAGAAATATCCTTTGAGATTCTCTTAGTCTAATGTCAAAAGGCTTTATTCAAACTGGAAACAAATTTTCAGTCAGAAAAATGTCCCCAAGTTGCGCATAAATTTGGGACTTTGTATCACATCTTTTTATTGTATTGCTTTTACTAAATTAAGAAATATACCACACATGCTCCTTTTTTTAATTTTGAGATTAAAAATTTAAGACTCATCTATTATTGCAGAATATGAAATGAAATATAGAACAGACTTTGCATCAGAAAAAATGGAATGTGTAGGATAGAAATGAGAGCAGTTTATATATTTAAACATGCTGTTTAAATCTCTCTCTCTCTCTCTGTATATAGAAAATATATATATGATTTAGAAAATTTTAATTTAATTCAGTAAAACAAGTCGAAGCCAAGTTCTAAGTCCATAATATTTATTCCACATTATATGAGAGAAAGAGAGAGCAATCGAGTGAAATAAAATTACTCTTGAACAGATCAGCAGCACAGTGTCGGCCGCCATGGTGAAGCGAAAGAGATAGAATATTTCTTTGAATTTCTTTATATACAAGAGGTTTTTCCTTTAGATCACATGGAATAGGTGTAGGGATACTTAGGGACTTTAGCTGCAGACAGAAAGTCTAGTAAGGATTATCCTTATAGGTCTGAATTCGTCTAAAAATCTGACATTGTAGGTTTAAGAGCGTGATATTGCATAAATTAAAGTTAAAAAGAAATGATATCAGGAAATAAGAACAAACGCTCTACTTTAAATGAAAAAATTGGAAAAATTAGGAAATAAAATTATTTTTCAGTTAAACTATTTTTAAAAAAAGTTGAATCCTTTAACACACACACACACGCACGCACGCACGCACACACACACACACACACACACACATATATATATATATATATATATATGTGTGTGTGTATATATATATACATATATATATATATATAAAATTTTATATATCTCACTTTAATTAGTACTATGCACTTCAATATAATTTAATTCATTCCAGAAAAGAATCATTAATCCAATGTGAGTCGCCGATTTTCTAATATAAATTTCTGTGTCAAATTAATTAGAATAAAATTGGCAGAATGAAACGTTTCAAAAGTAAATATCATAATGCGACGAGAGTTTATTAACATTGGGAAATTATCTGGTTAATTAAGATTTGAATTAAAAAAAGAATTGCTGTTAATTTTACATATTTTAACGCTTTAATTATATTGAAGAGTCATCTCTTAGTGACAAATTCACAAACCAAAAAGGGATTTAAGCCGTGAATTTATATAATTCGATTACTCCATCCATTTAAGAAGAATGTGCTTTTGCATAACGTTGAAATTGCATTCTTACAATGTGATATAATTGATGAAACTATTTACCTATCTTTTATTGAAATGAAAATTCGCAATATTAGAAAATATTTTTGCAAATTATTATCAAAGAAAAGAATTTTTCATATAATTTGTACAATATTTGTATAATTTATAACTGCATTAGTAAATGTTATGCAATTTAAACTATTTCTTTCCTTTTAATTTTTAGAAATTTTATTATTGTTCAATTTAATTTTATGAATTACAAAGCAGCCTTTATGTGATAAATTTATTTTGCAAAATAATTGCATATTAAAATTTATGCTTATAAGGTCATTTTTCTCTTATATTACATTAAAAGTGATTTTATGTTTATTATATACAATTATATATGTATATAAAACTTCAATTTGCATTTTAACAAGAATCATGAAAATACAAATAATCAAAAAAAAAAACGAGTATTAAAATAAACATCTCATAGGTCGAGAGAAAGAGAGCTATTTTCTTTTTTGTTTCTTATTAATCCATTACTGTTAATTAAAATTTCTTACTTTTCTTTCTCATTGATTGTTAATTTTGTCTTCCGTCTTAGACTGTTTAAGAGAGTAAATGCTCTCAAATATATTAATATTATATTGCATTATTGTTACTTTAATGATTTTTAAATCCACTAATCTTTATATTTCAATGCATAATTTTAAATTAGTTAAAGCGTTAAGCTTGCTTCATTACATATCTTCATAAAAAATGTTATTGCTTCTAAGAAAAAGGATTTCAGATACAGTTGTGCTTCGGTTATTGCTCCTTATCCCATTCACTACCAGCGTATCACATGTGATACCCTCGTGGTGGCTCTCCTGTGCCTAGCGTATCACAATAAATATGCTCCGGAATGCCTTCTGCAGACCAGCGTAAGAGAACGTTTTATTTGATTTTTTTAATATTGCTAGATAGCGTTACATTACCGCGAAATCAATATAGATAGGTTATTTGGAGTGTTGACCTTGGTTATTTGGGCTTGGGTTTCACTTCTGGGTATCAGGAGGAGGGGGGAGGGGTTATTATTAAAAGCACATATTGCTGCGCGGTTCTTTAAATTTAATGACATGATTTAAGGGGTGCACTTGCTTTCAGTATACTTTTTCTTTCTTGTTTGCTTCTTAGAAGTTCGAAGGATAATTTATGGCCCATTATGGGGGTTAGGGCTTTAGGTAACAGATGCTCTCAGCTGTTCCTTTCATTCGGTCGGTTTTTATTTGTAGCGACAGTCATAACGAAAAGAAAATATTTATCTGATATTGATATTTGCTAAATAATGAATGAATCTAACAGTAATGTTAGCGAAAATCTGTACATAGACATTAAAGTAAAAAAAAAGGGGGGGAAATACTAAGATGTGCCCTTTGCTCATAATCTTGAGTGAAGCGTCAAAATATGTGTGTAAGACATGTGACGTTGTACTATGTATTTTTTTATAAATATGCTATACAGGAAAATAAGATTTATCTTTTATATCTATATATTCCATGTAATGGTACATCATTACTCTAGGAAATTTATGTAACATATGTAAATATATTTTGTATTTTCTTAAAAGTATGATTTTTTATGTAATTTTATGTATAAAACATTCAATTTTCGATTAAATTCTTTCTTCATTTGTATATATTAAGTTTAATACATTTAAAATAAAATATGTAAATACCAAAATATTTTAATGAATAGCTGATTTTAGAGGAATTTTTTTCACGAATTAGGCTTAGTATCTAAAATCGTCTGGGCACAGAACGACACTCCGCGGTAAGAATCCGCGGGCCCAGAGAAGTACTTTTTTCTCGCTCCGGTAGAGAAAGAGTTATTCAACACACATTTTTTTTTTCAAATATGTGAATATATTTTGATCCTGTCTTATTATCTTGGCACTTATATATTCTAAGTATGTGAACTTTAAAGTTTCTCTAAAACTTAACATGTCAAAGAGCATGAAGCTGAGAGTTACCAAGGGAATTGCTTCGTGATCTAGTTTTCGCCAAATATGAGAGTTATGTTTGGTAGAGCATGTTAAAGTTGGTGAGAGGTGCTGTTGTTGCATATCCTCCTTGGTCTCCCAGACTTGGACAAGTCTAAACCAAGTCTAGGAGACCATGTCGCACAATTAAACAAAAAACTACCCCCCCCCATTCAACAGCTACCCCACAGAGGCAACAATACAATCTAAGATATGAGAGGGAGAAGCAATGGTAGAACAATAGCAAATAGCACAAGTCTCCTCGCTTCCGTTGAGCACTAGACTCTTAATGTGACCAGTCCTAAATCTAGATAGAGTGGTCTGAGCAAGTCTTGGACAGGAACACTGCAACGACAGTCAAGGGGACTCAGCGGTATACCAAGCATGTTCGGTCGGATTCCTCTACCAAGTGGTGTTTATATTAGACACAAAAAAAAGGAGTGGACCTCAGAAATTCGCAGTTTGATGGAAGGGGCAGTGGGGAGTTCGCTACCTTCCCCAGCAAGCAGGTCAGGAACTTCGTTTCTGTAAACCCCAACATGCAAGGGAATCCTCTGTAAACACACAGTGCCACTTTGGGTCAGAGCAGCCAATTTTAGAATGATATCCTACTCCAACTTATCCAGGATATTAAGCCAATCCTCAAGCACTGTATGTATCTATTGATGAGAGATTCGTGCTCACATTAAGTGATCCATTCAACAGACGGAAAGCGGCAAGAAATTAAAAGATTTTATATGCTGATGGAAACGTGGGCTTCGCTGCTTAAAATCATCCAACTGCAGAATGTATGGAGTTCAACTCCGAACTTCCCTCTATAGAGTTCAAGGAATTACGATGAGAGAGATAAAAGAAAAATTTCGATTGAAAATAAGTGCTTCTAAGAAAATGAAGCATACGACAATAGGAAAAGTTCAGCTGAAATATTTGACGAGAAACAATTAATCACTTATTATAGCTATTAAGGAAACGACAAGTTATGTACGTACTGCACGGAACTTTCACTTTTTTAGTCTGTGAGAGAAAATTTTAAGTTGATTATTAAAATTGAAATTAAGGCAATTAATCATAATCCAAATAAATCATTACAATTTTCTTCAATTTAAAATTATTTATTTACAAGACAAGTAAACGATGTCACAAATACATAAAAACAGATAAATAGTTCGATTCGAATGTGTGTTCTCTATTTTATCCACAATTTCTAGCAATAATAATGGATTAGTGTGGATTTCCAATAAAATAAGCTATAAAAACTAACTATAGGCCACGCTTAAGAAACCGATAGAAAAATTTATTCTTCTTTCTTGAATAATATAGGTTTGTACTATCCTTTTGTAACGTTATATAACTAAGAAATCCTATGCAAAACATAATTTAGAATACCAAGAATCACATTACCTCCCCATTCCTCTCCTCTTTTTATTTGAGTTCTGATTCCACGAAAGATCTAGCTACTGAATCTCTCTCTTTATATATATATATATATATATATATATATAGTTTATAAACGTTTGATGAGATAAATATCAGTCCAGGCATTTCCTAAGCCACAGCTCCCAAATCAACACATACAGCATTTTTTGACAATGTGAATAATTCCAAGAATTTATGCATTTTCATTTTTCCTTAATATATATGTATATATATATATTGGATACTATTCTATCCCTCAATTTTATTCACAATTAAAACACTTCCGTATAAATTAGTTGCATAATATTCTTTATATAACCACTTACATATAATTTACAATAATGCACACAATCTATTTTGTACAGCTTCATCTATTACCTCAGCCACGTTTTGATGTGAAGGTGTCCAGAAAAGCTCTTGGAAACCTCGATGGCTTCCCAAGAGAGAAATTCAACCAGCCTCATATTACATGTTACTATCGTGCCTTTTACCTGACTAGGGCATCACCAGGGATGCGTTTGTCATGTAAGGCTGTCACTGCAGTCTAAGCGATCTTGTCATGCGGTATTACCCTCTATGACGTTTGTAAGCTTTCCATTAAGACACGAATGCAAAATGTCATGCACGTTAAAATGTTTAATGAAGGTCTTAAAGATTTTAGCGTTTCGCTTCTGTATTCATAATCGGTGCTGTATATGATGCTTGGAAAAATATAAAATAGAAACTGGTAGATATTGAACATGTTATTCATTAACTGTGTTTTTTGTTCTGGGTTGTATCTGGAAACGTGTGTGAAGAGATATTTAGATGCGTAAACGTATACCACAATTCATCTGATTCAGATGAGTAGGTTGCAAATAATCCTGGACAATTTAATCTTTAAGACATCATTCAGTTGTCATTTACTGTAGGATTTGCGCAATGAGAAAATCACCCGTTCATATAGAACAAAAATGAAATTGATTCAAATGTTTATAAAATTGATAGCTATTGGATGTTGCAGATGGTGGTTTGAGTGTAGGATAGGTGCAATAAGAACTTCCATATAAACTAAACAAGTTTATTTAAAGCAAAAAAGCAATTTAAAAGATAATACATTTTTAAAATATCCCCGCCTTCCATAACATATACTTTGGCTTCTTGCCTGCCATTGAGCTCTTCGCTTACAAGCAACGCCCTTTTTTAGTTCATGGTGCACAAGCAATGCTCTCTGGCAGAAGGACTGTATAATGGCGTGGGAATTATGCAACATTGGATAACAGAAAATGGATGCAACTTGTATTCTAAAGTTATCAGATTAGCATGCAGTTTAGTGATGAAAGGAATCCCGACAGATCAAAGGGGAAATTAAGCAGGATAGTTTGAGGAGGAAGAAAACATTCGGATCAACAAGAAAAAAAATCATTTTCCTCTTCTGCAGTGCTCTGAGTTTGCTGAGTTTGCTTACCGCTGAGTGATACGCTGTGCCCAGACGATTTTAGATACTAAGCCTAATTCGTGAAAAAAATTCCTCTAAATCCGGCTATTCATTAAATATTTTGGTATTTACATATATTATTTAAAACGCATTAAACTTAATATATACGAAAGAAAAAAAGATTTAATCGAAAATTGAATGTTTTATACATAAAATTACATAAAAAATCATACTTTTCAGAAAATATAAAATGTTTACATATGTTACATAAATTTTATGGTGTTATGATGTACCATTATATGAAATATATAGATATAAAAGATAAATCTTATTTTGCTGTATGGTATATTTATATAAAAAAAAATTAAATGCATAATACAACGTCACATGTCTTACACACATATTTTGAAGCTTCACTCAAAATTTTGAGCAAAGAGCACATCTTAGTCCTTTTTTTTTTTTTTACTTTAAAGTCTATGTACAGATTCGGATTATCTCTCTTTAAATCATGCCATTACATTTAAAGAGACGCGCCGCAACACGAGCTTTTAACAATCACCCCTCTCCTGGTAGTCAGAAGTGAAATCCAAGCCTATATCACCAAGGTCAACACTCCAAATAACCTATCTATATAGATTTCGTGGTATTGTAACGCCATATAGTAACATTAAAAAAATCAAATAAAACGTTCTCATCAAGCGTATCTATATTGATACGCTGGGCCATAGAAGACACTCACGAAGCGTATCGCCCGTGATATGCAGGGTGATACGCTTTGTTAAAACCAATCACACAACTTTAACAGAAAAATAAGCAATATCATAGCATATAGCTCTCCAAAACCTCAGTCCTAATTGTGCCCTCTTTTAAGAAAGCAGAGACAAATCGTGCATGCAATCTCTATAATCCAAAATTATATCTCAAACCTTACAAATATCAAATAAGATATTTGAAACTGTGATTAATAAGAATAATAACTGCTAGTTCAGTTTACAAAAGGTGGACAAAAATTTCAGATAAGAAAATTGGTAATATCTAATTTGTTTCCTACAGAATTGATAATTATGAATCATTCTCTATGAGGTTAACTGTGTTTAGAAGATAATATTTCCATTTATGTAATCGTCAAATTTAGCTTATTTTTTTATTGAAAAATACATGGTAGACTTAAAATATATAACAGATTTTATGAATTAATATAAATTCAGTAAGTGACACACGTATTGCATCAGTGTGTTATCAGCATTGAACTTTTGAAGAAAAACATTTTCTAATGTTAAAAAAATTAGCAGGAAATTTCTAGTGATAAGGACAAATTTCATTTCTTTTATTCAATTGTTTCCAGCAATACATTTTTTCTTGCTACAAATCCATTCACAAAATTCTTTTTACATGTTAAAAATTAATATCTTATGATACTTTAAATTTTGCTTTGAAAAATATTCTTTCCTTCGTGAACCTAGAATTTAATTATGTGGTTTCATTTTCTAATCCAATGATTTAATATTAGTTTTTAAAATATAGATTCTGACCATATTCTATAACAGTTTTGCATAATCAAATGGAATAGAAATACAACATTAAAAATTACAACAAATGAGGATATTAGCAACAGCAAGACTTACATTAAATCACCTGTTGATTCGGTTTTTATTTAATTGATATCATAATAAAGCTATACAATAGAAAACAGTCACTGAGTTTGTGCAACTTATACAACCCACCACATAATGATTTAAAGCCAGGTTGTCATAATTATCAACACCATTATTGTAAAGAGTGCTTATATCTTTATTCCATGCCCAGATCCTTGATAAAATCCAGCTTGAATCGAATCCAGTTAACCAGAGTCAGGGGCAGCCAGACTTTTTTGATCACCGACCCCCAAAAATTTTAAAATTCTCTTATATACAACCTCTATAAAAATTATAACGAAAGGGGGGGAACTTACCTATTTCTTAAATAAATTAAATCATTTAAAAAAAAGTTAATTTTTTTTCTCTTTTGATTGTTACAAAATCAATTTTTTATATAAATCAATGAGAAGAATGTGCTTGATGATTCTTGGCTAGATTAGCAATATTTGGTTTGAAATTTGTTAATTTCAGTCTTATTTCGCCTCGAAGCTTCATGTTCCATTTATTTCTCTTCTTTGTTAAAATATAATTAACATGACTGAAGCCATATTCAACCATACATGAGCTTGGGAATGCAATTCAAAAAGTAAATGCCGTATTACAAATTTTGGATATTTTTGCGTTATGTTTATATTCGTATAAAAATTACTCACAGTTAAATTATTAAATGCATCTTTATTTCAAGGTCAACTAATAATTCAATGACTTTATCTATCAAATGACTGTCGTTATTTTCAATTTGATAAGAAAGTGGTTCGTTATTTCATTGTAGGATATCAATATTTTTAATATCTCCAAAGCATAATTTAAAATCATCGCTTAATTTTTGGAGATGTTTTCTATGTAATTGCAACTCTGCAACGATTATATCCAATTGTCGTAAATTTCAAAAGTATTCAAATTCTTCACGTAACGATGAAGACTTAAACAAGTTTAATTTTTCTTGAAAGCTTAAAAAAATTGTTTGTGTTTGAATTAATGAAATATCTTTTTTTTTTTGGCGACGTGTCTGAATATCATTGAACTTTGCCAATTCATTAGACAAATAAGAAATATTGTTTTTATTTTCTTGTCATTCGTCACTTAAGAAGGAATTAATTTCTGTAAGAAATTCTGTCTCTGTGTAAGCAATACAACAAGTTTTTGTAAACATGCACCTCTTGACCACTATCGTATTTCGGTGTGTAATAATAATTGGTTTGATAGCTCATTTTTTTCCCTCGCAAAGCTTATCGAACAGTCGTGATTCAAGAGGTTGTGCTTTAATTTGGGCCATCTTATAACAAAACGGAAGAAGAATCATTTCTCAAAAGTCTGAGAATAAGAACCCATCACGAAACACACATATTTTAAAAGGTAAAAAAAGATAAATAATTATTTTAAAAAGTATGTAAGAATGAGAAATCGAATAAGGTATAATAGATTGTAAAATCTTTTCTTACTATATTGCAATTTCAAAAGGCATTCTAAACGAAAATTATACATACTGCGTTGCTGTCCATAAATTTGCGATTGAATAGCATTAATAGTATTCATTCATCGACCCTTTATCGATCCCCTAGATCGGAAAGACCCTCAAAGTGATCTATATCGATTTCCGGGGGTTAATACAGACCTCTTTTCCGACCCTTGCTCTAAATAATCACTTAATTAGGGCCACAATGGTGTAGTTGTTACCGCATCTGACTTCCAGCACTGCAGACGCAGGTTCGGTTCCCGGAAGTTTTGGCTTAAGGTAGCTGGTCATGAGTGAACTCAGTCTTCATCCATCAGCGATCAATAAATGAATACCAAGTTCACTTGGGAAGTTAACTGAGGATCCAGCGGTGTACTAGACTTTCAACCTGGACATTAGTTAGTATTTAGCTCGCCATGCCCTCAAAGGCTACTGAAGCAGAAATGGACAAAACCTGATGGAATTTCTTACATCCGGGTATATTTCAGCTCAATTATTTAATTAAAAATCTACTTTAAACCTTTATTTTATTTTTTAAAAAAGGATAGTAGCATTATGAATCTTATATTTTAATAAAAAAAACGAGCTCTTTCGATATATGAAAAAAAATAGTTCCGGCATTTTTTGTCTTCTTAGAAATCTTTCTATATTTAAAAAATATACAGGTTGAGCTCTGAGTGATTATATAAAAGTGTAAATAAATCCATTCAAAGATATGCATATGCTAAGAAATATAACATATGGGTAAAGAAACGGAGAATAAAATTAATATAACTTTCGGGCTTCATTCCTTTATTGATCCATTGAAATTTTTGGTAGATGAATGGAAAATGATCTAAAAGAAAATGAAACTTACCGTACCTTAATTACCAGTTCATTCATGTATTTTCTTTGTGTAATTCCACTTATCTCTGAGATATTAATTTCTTTATGAATAGTGCTTTTTTTGTACTTTTCTTAGTTAATGGTGATAAAAAAAAAAGTAAGGATCCATTTCAAATCATTATCTGAACTCCGCCAATGATGCACCAAAAATATTTCAAATATTTCGGAATAAGTATCAATAGAACTTCCCTATTCTAAATAAGTGGAATTATTTCACAAATTATTCGAGTTAAATCTTTTCAAATATTATCCTTTTTTTTCCTTTCAAAAAAATCAGAAACGGGCTATTCCAGCATGAACCGGTAAGTTCAACTGAAAAATGTCACAAACACGAGCAACAAACTAATTTTTGGTTGAACAGTTTCTGCAAACTTCATTAATTATGGCGGTTGTTTCGACATTTTTTAAGCGTCACTATATGACTCCCTAAATTTGATAAGCATTTTCGGGTTATCATCGAACAACGTTCACTCCACAAATCAAACCATTTTTATCAGTAATTGTGACATAATTTTCTGTAGTCTAATACTTGGTGATCAATTTAAAAGCTTACCCTTTTTTTTTTTTTTTTTTTTTTTTTTTAAAAATTTTTTTTTTTTAAATGTTTTTTTTTAATTTTAAAATTTTAACCTTTTTTTTTTTTTTTTTTTTTTTTATTACCCTTTCAATCTGACGGATCTGGAAACTTTTTTAACACTGAAGTATAATTGTTTTAAACTTGCTTAAGTGTATGTTAGCAGATCATTTCATAACTGTTGGACTGTTACAACTTTATTTGTGAGGTAAAACAGAAAGAGAGATGCACAATGTTACTTAATCCTGAGATAAATTTACTTTTGAAAAACATAACTTTATTCAAATTTTTACATTATCATTCCTTACAGCAAATGTTGAAAATGTGCTCCACCATTTCGATTGCAAACATCAACACGTGGAACCAAGTTTTTTGACACACTTCGCAACATTGTTGGTGTTATTGACGAGATTTCTATAGTCATGATTTCTTTCAATCCATTTATGTTTGCAGGATTTCTCTGGAAAACCCTATCTTTGAGATAAATCCACAAAAAATTCTATTGACCTTAGTGGCCAGAGGCTCATTGAAATTAAATGTTCATCGAAGAATTCCTTAACCACTTTCATTGTTAGGTTTGACGTGTATGGAGCGGCTCCGTCTTTCTGAAATCAGCAGTAACTGTCCTGTATATCAAGTAAAGCAATAAGTTTGAATTATGTCCTGATGCACCTCGGAATTCATTAAAATCAAAGAATTAGTTCATGCAGACGATTTTTATTGTTGCCATTCATAATCTTACGAACTGGGCTTTCAAAAATAAAAAATAATAATAAAAGCACTGAAAGTAGCCGACGATTTACTCAAATCATTTGCGCAGAGCTGGATTAAAAGTTACGATTGATGCTCACTCGAATTTATGTTTAAAAAACATGTTTTCGCATTTAGAAAGTGAAAAAATTAACCCCGCAAGTTGAATATAGACATATGAAATAAGTAATGATGTTGAATGTCTTGCTAAGTATATGATATACGTGGATAATACAAAAAGAAACAAATGGGTACTCTTTGAAATTGATCATCTTATAGGAATAAATAAAATTTGGAAGAATTTTAAAAAAAATTGACATTTTATGCAGGAAATTCTTGTGGTAGAATTTACGGAAATGCCTGTCTGTGTGTGTGTGTGTGTAGGTGGGTGGGTGGGTGGGTGTGTTTGTGTGGGTGTGTTGCAAATTTCAAATATTTTTTTAATCAATGCTGGATTTGCACAATAATATACACATGACTATGGGAAAGGATCCACATCAATAAAAACAGTGGTTGTTTTTAAAATACATAGAGAAATGAAGTATACATATAAATGCCCAACTTTTGTCTTATTAATTAATATTTAACCATTCATTACATATCTTTAGACATAATTCTGAAATCATGATTGATTTTTTTATATCATTGTGTGTTTATTTTAACACATAAAACGAAAATTCACTAATATAGAGACATTCCGTTTAATCACTGTTTTAAAACAAGTGGTCTCGTAAGCTTGCAGTAGGAGGAAGCTACAGAAACTACGCCGCGAATCACAGTAATAATATAAAAGTTGAGGAATAAATAAATTCTAACAATAATATGAATTTGATGTGTTACGTTTTGAACTATTTCGAAAGTATTTTGTGATAGCAAAAGTCATTTATAAATGAAAAAAAAATCTGCATAATTCTTAAGATTTAACCAATAAAAATGGGTTGAAAGAATACCTAATCTTCCAGACTGTGAAATCTTGAAAATAATTTCTGAAAAATACGTCCAAACTGGAACATTTACTTTTCAAAGAATGATAATTCATATCCAGTTTAAACATTCAAATACAGAAAGTTAAAAAAAAAAAGTTTTTAAATAGTTTTCCTTCTTTCATCTCAAAGATTTCAACGAATGTATCTCAAAGACAACCTTTTGCTCATCTTCGCCTTTTCGGATTTTTATCTTCTATCTTTTCTTAAAAGCCATACCTTACGTTCAGGGTCCTTATAGGATCTGGTTTCTGGAATTCTTAAATTATTACTTTCACATCCTTTTTTCTCGTTTTCAGAGAACGAAACAGTGGTGAACCAGCAACAAAATGGTGCAAAAGCACCAATTTACTTATTTTTTCTCATGGTTCGAATTTCTCTCATTTGGAGTATAAATTGACAATAGCAAATTGGAGCTCCGTGACATATTTATCCTACGATACATAATTTTTTTTAAAAAAAAGCCATCAATGCTAACACTTAACAGGAAATTCTAACTTTGGTTCAAGTCGGAAATCAATTGCTCCTTGGCGAAGGGCGACTTGGGTGCAATAACGATTTAAATGTGGCGATTTATGTTATGACAACCCTATATTTTGGTAAGCTTTTAATTTGCAACGCCTTTATGATGTCACTGTTTCTGTAGCTCTACTTTGGTGACCAATCTACTAAGTCGCCATGTTTTCACCAAGGGATAACTGATACTGAACTTTAACCCTAACGTCACCTGAAAAAAAAAGATTTAATTTATCCTGTAAAAAGGTAAACCGCTAGTTAACGAAGTCTGATTGTATATGCATTTAAGAATTTCAACGTACATTCTATGTTCAAACTAATCGAAGATTTTTAGTTCATCTCCTAAATTTTGGCATGAAATATTTTAACCACGCCTCTACGAACCTAAGATGCATAAATTGGCATGCTGACTGTATGTAACAGAAATAAAAAAAAAAATTAACTAACTGTACACCAAACATCCTAAAAGAAGATAGAGATAATGTCTTGTTTAATGAAGGTTAATCAAACACATACACAGCAACCTTAAGAACTTTTTAAATTGCAATTTCTGTAGGTTAAATAGGAAATGTTATTCATTAGTTATGTATTGCAGTTGTTTACTAATGACACTGAGAAGCAACTTTAGGTCTATTGGCAACGGAACTCGTAATTTTCAACCCCTGTCAAGTATCGAGGATGACACATGAGCTGGCATCTCCCTCTTCAAATTTCAACTCTGTATTAATGGGATGAATTGGGATAGCGACCAAATTTAACATGTATCAACCCCGCTACACGGCAGGTCGTTAGTAACATCAGAGCTCAAACCCTCAACTCACAGAAAGCAACACTGGCCGCAAGTCCACAACCATGACCGGTAGGCTTCCGTGGCTATCACACTATTTCTAGGCTACCGCCATGACAACTAGCTACGTTCTCTGCGAATGTTAAACAATATACACAACTGTGGTGGTCACACATGAGGTCATTGAAAGCCGCATTTCTATATTTCAAATTTCTAATGATTCCTACCATAATTGCACATAATTAAATATGCAAATTCAGATTTAAATTAAATTAATTAGGTAATGCACACAGCTGCGCATTTTTACAAGAATCTTACGTCCTGTATTAAGTACACGCATATAAAAAATTAATTTATAGAAAGAAAATATAAAATAATTATAACAAAAATTAAATATGTAATAATAATATGAAAAAGATTAGTAAATATTTTCTTTGCAATGATTTGCAATAAGAAGATGTCACCATCAAAGGTACTCTTTTCTTTGCAATCCATTTAATACAGTTTGTTTTAATTTAATCTCTTATATTACGTGATCTGCATTCAGAAAAACGCCCCTTATTGGCTATATAATAATGGCAATTTTTTATTAAAATCATTTGATTGCAAAATATTCCAAGAAAAATAAAAAGAAAAGAAAATATTATTCGAAAATCTTGAAGCAAATAATGGCCTGCCATAAAATTCTGAATGATTTTCTTCATTTTCATTCATTTCTTGATTCCTGATTTTATATGGCTTAAGATAATACTTCAATGGATGGATAAATAAAATACTCAATTTTTATATGCCTTATTTCATTCCAATAAGACAATTTAAAAAAAAATTATTATATTTTTGAAAATTAAGTTCATTACTGGTTAAAGCAGGCATCAAATATCAACGCAAACACTTTTAAGATAAAATGTTGAAAAGAGATTAGGTGCGACTTTTAGTGGTTGGTTAAGCAATAGCCTAATTTGTGGCTTGTAAAAAAAAGCCTTAATAAAAAAATATAACATTTAACAAAAACAATTGATCAAATTTTTGGAACTTGGCGTAAAATTTGATAAAACCGTTCATAGTAATCCTGTGACATGATGTATGGAAAAATATTTCAAACCTTCCTTGAGATTAGTCGATCGCTAAAAAAATATTGAAGTTTCATGGTTTCATTACTCATATGGCATATTGCAAAATCCTCTTCCCACCAAGAGAATAAAAGATCAAAATTTATGAAATTAATCCCAAAACAATAGACAATCTTAAAATTCCGTATTACTCAAAAGAAGTTTTTCCCTATATCTGGAAATAAGTTTCTCAAAAGTTGAGTTCAGCTTTGCCTCCAAGAAAAGGGCGGACATTTTAACCCTTTGTTGTAAATGTTGGCTCATTTTTTTCATTGTTATATTATAAGTGATTTTAACATTAGCATGAAAATGAATTCTTTTAAGGTCATTGTTTTTGTATAAATTTTCGAATCTCCAGTGGTAAACTCTTATGCCATCCAGTATTTCAATTTTCATGCAAAGAATCTTATGAATTTTTTAGAGAAGAGTAAAAGAAAATTTTGCTCTTGATTCGTCTATATTTGTTTTTTATGAACCCTTAAATTACAAAAACTGTACAGTTTAAGTTGCAGTACCATACGATTCGTAGAATAAAATATGAACCGTCACGCTTCACAATTTTATTGTTATTATAGAATTCATTATCCAATTTTTATTGCGTGATTTCCCCTCGATTCTTTATTAAAAGTTTATATTATATTCATTTCAATGATGAAATCAATCTTCTATATGAATTATAAACGTTACCTTTTTCCAGATGTTTGGTTCTAATTCGTCTAACGTACCTCAAAATATCTCAAAAACTTTATAAAATCTAATTATAAAAAGTTTAACATTTTCGATATCTAAATGAGTTGACAAAATTATAAATAATAAATTTAACGCAATATATATTTTTTAATTAATCAAGCATTATTTATAATATTTTAAATGCCAATTGTCATTTTTGATACTTGAAAGAAAGTTTGAAGCAATTTCACCGAGGAAAGTATTGATAATTTCATTTAATAGAAACTGTTTCTGGTAGTTTTCACTAGACAGAGAGAGAAGCAAAAGAAAGAATGGATTTTATTCCTACAATATGTTTTACGAAAAAATTATGATGTAAAAAATTTAAAGAAATGCAATGATAAGAAATGAATGATACCAAAGAAATTTGTTCCTAACCGTTGATAAAAATATAATTTTCTCTAAAATAAATTATTAATTAAGGAAAAATTAAAGAAAAGTAACGAATGTATCTTTGAATTTACTAAGAAAATTAAGGAAGCATTGTATTCCAGCAATTCTGACATTTAGACTTTTGATAATTTGAGAACATTTGTATATTATTATTAGTAGTAAAGGTATACATGATACAAAATTCAACGTTATGTATGTAGTTACGAAGGAATTCTCCGTGTTACTTTTAACCGAAAAAACTGAATAACAAATTTACAAAAAATCAACAGCATTTATGTTATTGAGAATTTCTTGTATCAGATTGAATACTTCACACACACACAAATATATATATGTAATCTATAACAAAAAATCCGAAGCACCAAGAAGGAGTTGCCTGATTGTAATGAAATTTCATATGCAAAAACATACAAATGCTTAAAATTTGGTGTCCAATGAATGAATAGTGGGATTTGTAGCGCATCAGAACTGTGCCCTCAGTATATGTGTATAAGAAGCAATTCTCAATCTAACGGTCAAATTTTCTGTTGCATAGAGCTTTATATGCCTTTCAACGTCTCAAAAAGTGCCTTTCCTCAGGATTCAAGCTCGTTACGAGCAACTGCCAGAGTTTTAAATAGGTCGTATCATTGGATTGAAAGAGGTAGGATGGACAAATCGGAGAATCGCTCTCGTCATATGGGTCGAAGCGATGCTGCGATTAAAAGATGCTGGCTAGAATGGGTGGACAGTGGCAGATATCAGCGTCATGAGGGTAGTGGTCGGCCAAGGGCCGTAGCCGATCCGGAGGATAGAATGATTGTCAGATCAGCTGTTACAGTGCTTGATTCATCGTTATCAACCATCAGACGTACGACCCGCACACGAATATCCACCATGACCGAGTGGTTCTTGGCTCGATAAGGTTAGAATTATGTTGACTGGGGACGTATAGTGTTTAGTGACGAATCCCGCTTCCAACTGTGTCCTGACGATAATCGAATACGTGTCTGGAGACTCCCAGGGCAGCGTGCCGATCCTGCTTTCACTATTGTACACCACACAGGACCTCAACTGGGAGTTATGGTCTGGGGTGCCATTTCCTTTGACAGCCTGACCCTTTTGAAGTCTTTAGAGGCACACTTACACGACATTCTGAGACCTGTTCTTCTGAGACACACCGCTACCAGCCCTTTTTTACTTCTTCAAATGTACACAGAGATTCGACAACGGTAAGGTAGTTCACGCACCCCTCGAAACTATTGGAAGTGCATTAATCGCCCTGAAAACAAACATTTTAGGAATTTTTTTAAAATCTGAGGGACCCAAATGAAGACTGTGAGAGCCAGATCTGGTCTGCAGGGTGGCTGGAGCAGTGCTACGACGTTGTATTTGGCTACCACTTTCCTAACAATTTACGACATGTAAATGGGCGCATTATCAAAACGATGTACCCAGGTATCTGCAATCCTTCTCCTATCACATGGACACATAACTGATTATCTCCTTTCAAAAGATCTCAAACTTAGGTTTCATGTTCATTTGTACAGGTCCATGACGGACGTTTAGGGCGTGGTTCGTCTTCTACGTCGTCCTTGGCGTTATAGAATTCTGTGAGTGACTCAAAAACACGTGCTCTGGACATGATTTCGACCTTATAAGTGTGACGGATCATATTGAAAATTTTCGTATGAGATTTGTTCAGTTTAACTCAAAAGTTGATGGACCAACGCTGATCGATGTCTCATAGCATTTTCATACTCGATGCAAGCATTAAACACATATCCACTTTGGGCGAGATGTACACACTCAAACGGCTCTAATACGACAGGCACGTGCCTCTTTGCTCTTATCATATTCCTCGCTACCCATTTCAATCATAAAGTCTATTCTGCATTCATTCTTATAGCCTAGAAAAATTCAGACGCTATACTTATTGGATAATCCAAAGATATATATATTGTAATCTAGACTTTCGAACTCAGTATGAACGCTGACTAAGAAGAGGCTAAATCACCTTTCTTACGTTTCTTGTATAATAGTGTTTCTTCCTAATGGTACAGTTGTAATGGCATTTTCATCATATATTATAACGTAAAATAAACTGAAAAATTTAATATTTCTTTACTATTATTTTTTATTTCGAATTAATTTGTCCTTATATATATCTAAATCAATTAATGTAATCCCTTGATATTTCTTGTAGCTATTCCTTAACAAATTAAAACACAACTTCCTTTAAACTAAAGAAAATTAAATAAT
Organism: Nephila pilipes; assembly: GCA_019974015.1. Lineage (NCBI taxonomy): Eukaryota > Metazoa > Arthropoda > Arachnida > Araneae > Nephilidae > Nephila > Nephila pilipes. Next base: position 35,650 of record BMAW01057012.1, on the reverse strand, counting down.
TTATATAAAATTTGGCTTCTTGAATGTTATGTCTGTGAAAAAAAATGTTTTATTGTAGGTGTCCGTTAGCACCATTTTCCATTAGAATCGTGAAATTAATTACATTTTCTTTGCAAGAAAAATATTCACATTCAAATAGTTATGCTACCTTTCTCATATGACTGTGTTGTAATTTCTCGAATCTTTTTCTGTTCTTTCGTGTAAAAATATACTTCTTCAATCATTTTAAAGGCCTCTTTATACGCTAACGTCAATATTAGGTGGTATGTAATTTAAGAAATAATTTGGCTGTTTCATACCTTTATATCTTTATGACTTTATGACTTTTGCACCGAAGACGGTGAACGCAGTGGATGCCCAAAAGAGGTTGTTACCGACGAAAACATTAAAAAAAATCCACAAAATAATTTTGAATGACCGTAAATTGAAATTGAATGAAATAGCAGACACTCTAAAGATATCAACTGAACGTGTACATCATATCATTCACGAATATTTGGGAATGAGAAAGCTCTGTGCAAAATGGGTGCCGCGCGAGCTCACTGTTGACCAAAAGCAACGACGAGTTGATGATTCGGAGCAGTGTTTGAAGATGATCAAGCGCAGTAAACCCGAGTTTTTGCGTCGATATGTGACAATGGATGAAACATGGCTCCATCATTTCACTCCGAAGTCCAATGGACAATCATCCGAGTGGACTGCACACGATGAACCCGCTCCAAAGCGTGGGAAAACGCAACAGTCGTTTGGCAAGGTTATGGAGTCTGTATTTTGAGATGCGCATGGAATAACTTTCATTGACTACCTTGAAAAAGGAAGGACCATCAACAGCGGCTATTACATAAACGCCTATTGGACCGTTTGAAGGACGAAATCGCCGAAAAACGGCCGCATTTGAAGAAAAAGAAAGTGCTGCTTCACCAAGACAATGCACCGTGTCACACAAGTCGTGAAATCGATGGCAAAATCTGCATTGGGCTGGTGCATCCACCGTCTTCTGGCCTCCAGCGACTATTTTCGTTCCTTAGATCTCAAAGAATTCAGCTGGAAGAAATGATTTACGTTCGAATGAAGAGATTGACTCTTAGAAGAGCTTTACGAAGTAAAGACTAATTGCTCTACAAAAGGTATCGAAAAGTAGAGGGCTCTCATATCAGTGTACATCACCCTTGAAGGGAATTACGTTGGATCGCTAATTTCAAACTAATCTTTTCTGTGTTTACTTCGTGGTAGCCAGGGACTTTTCAATTGACCTGTTAACACATATTATATATATGAAATATTCTATAATTATTTCGATTCCTACTTTCCAAGAAGCATGGAGGGTGGCAAGCCTAACATGATGCCTGCCAGACCATTAACGCAATTATGATCCTGCGATATTCTGAGGGTGGAGGAAGTAGGTGGGGAACGATAGAGGGCGCTAGACTAAGCGATGGAAAAGAAAAAGAAAAGCTGTATTCAGCTCTGAAAGAAAGAAGAGAGAAAGATAGTTAGCGTAGACTATGTTTGATGAATTTATGCTATGGAATTGAGGATTTAGCATATTAATTTTAAAGTGGTGGACATCTAGGATGTGTAATAAAAATTGGACGATACATTGATTTTATTGATCTTGTGGATTTATTCGAAATTCAACATCTGACTCCCACCTGATGATGGTACGTCGAAGGAGCCACTTGATTTATCTTCTTATGAATCTGTGGTTTAAACAAGCGGGCCCACTGGCTCTCCAACATTAAAGAAGATATGCGGATAATATTGATATAATGTGATGTTTGCTTTATGTGAATTGGAAATATGCAAATTACTAACCACCTTTTTATATAAGATATTTACCACTGATTAGTCTTGGATTTTAAAAATTAGTTAAGATTAACTATAGTGTTTATTCTGTACCATGATCATAAATACTACTGAATTATTTTTTTTTTATTTGTACCTAAACTTTTCAGCATGTAACCCACTAACTCTTCTTCGTTCTTAAAATAGTTATATATTCAAATTCCTTAGTTAGAAGAAATAAAAGACAAGAAATGTGTAGGAACACTTAAGTTTTTTAAGAAATTTTTTTAACGTCAACATGATGGCAAACCCAGATTCTGATCAAAAATAGAATTAGATTCTAATCTACATTGATCGAAAATTTTACTGACAATTTTTTTATTCGTTTGTTACAAATAAGGAAGCAATTAATATAAAATACAGAATGATTTTTAAATATAGGCGCTAATTTTTTTACATAACGAAAAATATATACAAATGTACCAAACGATATTTGAGAAAAGCTAATGATAAATCGGAGATTTCCGACATCCTTCCTTACCTGTCATCAGCGGTCGTAATATGTCTGTAGTCCAGAGTTAGTGGTTCCCAGATAAGCAGGGCAACAGCGCTTCCCATCCTTCAACTCTATCATCATCTAAATATTCAGCTTCGTACAGTTTAATCTTTCGAACTATTTCTGAATCCATTTAACCCATTTCACATTTGCTATATTCTAGAAAGACACCGACTGACACTTAGAGGAGACACAGAAGGAGGAGATTCATCACTATTCAAACGTATAAGTAATTGTTAATATCCATGGCGTGAAGCTTTTTAGGGATGGAATAGGACATTACCTTGGTGGGAACTTCAACCAGTCACCCGCCATTTTGAATTTCAAGTGACATATGTTAATCCAACTGGAATTTTGAATTTACTCCACATCTTTTTAGTATTTGATCTATTTGAATCAATAAAGCTCTTGAAAAGACAAAAATAATCAATCTTCTGATTGGATACTTTTTTTCCTAAGGTTTTAAAAATATTTTATTCTTAATTCAATTATTCGTTTTTTGGTTTTCCTGTTAAGAAGAATATGTTTCAATATTTTAAAAATCGGAGGAAAATGTAATTCCACACAAGCTCCCACTTATTTTTTGCTCTTTCAATATACTTTGGCATTCAAATAGACAATAATAAAACTAGGAAATTCAGTCAGATAATTCACAAGGATTAATGCTTGTATGACAAATCAAAATTGGATAGACGGGAGCTTAAAACTTTTATTTGCTATATTCCTCTTGACTAACCTCTCTACTACAATTTGATAGAGAATCTCGTCTTTGATAAACACTCTGTATAAATTAGGCTCTTATATATAAGAAATATAATGAATAAATCCGTCAGGTATTATTATTTATGTTAAGGAGTTATATTCATGATATTATTTGTATAAAAGATTCTTATTTGTGTAGAAAATGCGATTCTCGGCTTCATGTAAAATTGGCAGATTATTATAATTATTTTTATTATTTGTTGCATGATATATATCTTGATTTTTATCGTTTTTTCTTTCCAATGTATTTATTCCTTTTCTTTCGACTTTTTTGTATTTCAAATCTTTTAATTGTGATTCTATAAAAAATTTCAAATATAACATATACTATGAGGAGAATTAGCAGTCAATCTGAATAAATAAAACGGAAATATCTTAATCAGTTGCGGTATTATATCTCCATATTGATTCATTTCTTATTTTCTTTTTCACCTTTCAGTGTTTCCTTAGCTTTTATTTCTATAATATCTATTTTTCAAACTGTTTTTTGTAATGCATCTTTTATTTCTATTTATTTCTCACTTTTCTTACTGCATCTTTTTAACAGAAGATATATTTTATGTTGTTTTTTTTTTTTTTAATTTTGTTTTATAGTTCAAATTTTTGCAGCGTTTTTACTTATTCGATTAAAAAAAAAATTATTATGCAGAAATAAGTGGACTATTTCTTTTAATATTGATCTATTCTCTTAATCTTGTTTTTTGCTGAAAATTTCTTTTTTTCGTAATTTTTAGTATGATTTATTATTTTATGAGTAAAATAAACGTGTTTTAATTTGAGTTTAATATGCAATATATTACATTATTTCATTAAGCAATTTTGTAGAAATTAGAGGAGCAGAAAAGAATTAAAACTTTTGATAAATAATATTATTTAATGAAACTAGGTGCAAAACAGAACAAAAAAATTAAACGGGGAAATGAACAAGATAATATATTTTCGTGAACTTCTGAATTTCTATAGTTTATCCAGAGGTTTGTTACAGGGGTACTAACATTACAGAAATATCAGTTTTAAACATTTTCTTTTCCATTTTAATATGTATTTAGGTAAAAAAAAAATTACCTGTTTAACTCTATAATTTATTATTTAAACACCTTACTGAATGTCATGCATGAAACAAACATTCTCCATAAGTACTTCAGCCCGTATTCACTGTAAAGCTGGGTCGAGAGAAGCCAAGTGTAAATCCTAGTAATCCCCCAAAGAGAGAAATTCTACTGACTCTTCAATTTTGTTACTGTCCGCTCTTTTTATTTGATAGAAATGTCTCTGAAATTTGTCATCAAATTAACAGTTCTACCTAATGACCTTGAACTTGGCTCTGGTATTTGTTCCGTTGAGGCAAAAGTTTGCATACATTATTGATTTTTCAGACGTTTTTTACAAACTCGCAGACTAGAGGATCTGTGTTTTGGTCTCGACATATAAATAATACAATAATTCAGATAAAACCAACGTTTTTTAAAACATTGTCCTTCAATGGCAAGTTTATTAAAGAAAAATTATTGAAATATTGGTTAAAAAATTGCTCACAAATATCTAAATATCTTAAATTGTTAGGTAAGAATTCCAAGGTTTCAGAGCTCTAATGATGGGAGGTTAGGTTAAATTAACGATCGAAAATTTGATGACACACACACCAAGTGATATACATAAAACATTTTGGGTTTTCGTACGAGTCCAAGTGCTTGCAGAATTTGAGGATATTCAGTATTTTACTGATGTATTTTTTTGTTTTGAAAAAAAGAATGTTCATAATGTGAACTTATCCGAAAGCACGAGTTGTATTATTTGCAATATTTGGAGACTTAAAGTCTCTTTTGAGCTAATGAGCAATTATGTTGTTGAGAGAATGGCGTCTCAATCCACACCACGCCGCAGATACGTTTAACAATGCCTCAAGTGGAAGTAAGCAAAAATTAATTTTCATTCCATTTATTTATTTTATTCATCATTAATAGAATTATTTTCCCTCTTCAATGATTGTTAATTGATATTAAAATATACAGAATAATCCTCTGCATAGAGGCTTTCTCAACAAATCAATTAACCACGACAACCCAACTCAATTTAAATTAAACTCCTATTTTGTATTAAATGTTTATCTCATCTTTCTGATTTTATTCTTCAAATATAGGTTTTTTCTGTATAATTTAATGAAATATTTTTTTAACATATACATAATTAAAAGGATGGTTATTGAATTTCGAATGGAATCTTTAATATATTTTCCACGGCCCTAAACTTTATGAAAAAAGAGAATTTTAGGAATAGCTGAGCATTTATTTTGAATCATTCCTTACAAATTGTATACTCGAATGATACAAATTCTAGAAAAATGTATGACAGGATCATTCACTACAATTAAAATCAACCTGAACCTATCAACATTATTACATAAATTTTGAAAAAATACCGTAATAAAATCTCAAAATGCAACAACTTCCTGAGCAACGGGTTTTCCTAGACTTTTCGGTGTGATTCATTTAATACCACTACCATTAATATAAAAAATAATTTTCTTGTGGTAGAAATTAATAATTTTTTTTGACAATCAGTTTTAAAATCAATATATGAAAGGAAGGCGTTATTCATAGATTACATTTTTCTATAACAAATTTTAAATACAAATAAACCAAAGTCGAGTCATCGACATTTCTCTACAAAATGTAAATATTTATTGATTCGAAAAAAATTATTAAATTGCATTCTTTTTTTGAAAAAGATATATATGTTTTAAAACTGAGTTGAAATTTAGTTTCATTTTTTCAGAAAAGCAAAACTTCTTGAATTGAAATATAAAGAACGAAATGATAAAATGTTGGTCAAATTAAACTTAGAATGTTGAATTACTTTTTAGTATGTTTAAAGTTAAAATACAACCATCTTCATTTCCTTTAGTTAAAGTTAAAATTACAGAGCTTGGTGCTGTTATAATAAATAAACATATCTTGTGGCTACTGTGAAATTCCTATTTGTTTTGAGAAATAAATTAATTTTAGTCCTCTTTTAAATTATGTATCATGTCTTGGATACTTTGCAATGTTGTGCAGAAAAACATAATCATAGATTTTTTTCTTGATGGTGTAGGAGAATCGCTTATACATTACAAAAACTATAATCACACAATTTATCTTCAATATCATGACAGATGCAAAATCAATTTTCTATTGAAATAATAACCACTCCATTTAACATGGAATATATGACGGAGAACACACCTTCTTTTTTGAGTTCAAATTTTAAAACTCGTTTTCTTCACATATTTTCAAGAAAAAAAAAGTGGCTAGTTTCATAATTTAATTACAATCATGCTGAGTTTATATCCCAGCAGTTTTCTTCACTCCTATACACATTATTTCTCATTGATATGAGAGGTATAATTCATGATGAATCATGAGCTTCATTTTGTTCTCAGCAGGAATTCGTCGATGATATTTATGATATTCAACATTCATCACAGTGAATAATAGGCAGCCCGTCGTGGAATCATCCCATGGTTCTAACATGGTGGAATGTTAGCATTGAGGAAACTATATAGTAACTCAGAGTTAGCTTCTTCATCCTGGCTGATTTACTAACGATATCTTGACGAATATATCTTATTTCATTTAAAGATTTTTCTATATATTTGCATTACAATTTTGGTGGTGAACCAGTGGTGGCGGATATAATTTCACGATCTAGATATGAGTTACGAGTTCTTCATTCCTGTCTGCTTTCACTACACCCTCAATGTACAGAAAGAATTTGGTCATATTCAAAATCATGAGTTTCATTCATGTTCAAAAGAGATTCATCATGGTGATCTTCAGGATCTATGAAACTCCAGTCATATATTAGAACTATGGTCCGATATGTCTCTAAATATACCTTTAAATATAGATGTGGTGACGTTAACCTTCACGTTGTGAAGCTTGACTCATTGCCTCTTCTTTTTCTTGATAGTGGTTCATTCACATAAAGATCCGTGCAAGTTCCTTGATACAAAATTCATTACGTGGCCAAGGTTTGGGTTTATCATTCAATGCTTTTGATTCCAAGTGATTGACTGCTGTGGCATGTTGTGTGACAATGCAAAGTTATTAAGCACTGAATCTTTATGGAACATCAGTCAGAAATGACGAGAAAACAACAGTCCTACTGGTGAGAGTCGAGGGCTAATGCTGCTATACTTTGAAAAAAAACCACATGGGGGGAAAATTGAAACTCATCTGACAAAGCATCAGTCCCACTACAGAGTTTGAGCGACTTTGGACTTTCCCGAGCCAAAAGGCAAATACCAATACAGAAGTTTCCTACTGCTGGCCACTTCTAGGCTACAATTGATTTAAAGCAGGCTAGATCAAAAAAACAGACTGAAACTCTCATTTTATTCATTCCATTACTTCTCTCCATAATACTAAAACAAATTTAATAATAATCATATATAGTATTTAATTTCTTGTCTGATTCATACTCGATAAATCAAAAATGGCTCAAGTTGACAAATTACAGAATAAAGCTTGCATTAAAATATTGCATTCAAATATCAATGTCTGATACTCCATTAAATTACATATATCAGCCGAATACAATAATCTGCACTAAAGCGTATGAGATATAACGTTGCTCTTCTCTCTACCATTAGTGGCATTTAACAACTGAAAACAACCTCTTGAACAATTTCAATGGCTGCATTTGAAATCCATCATCCACATTTAAAATCATATTCTCAGACATGAGGTTGTTATAATTGTTATTAAAAAAATAATTTTTTAAAGAATAATTAGTAGAAATTGTGATCATTT
>BMAW01057012.1:0-27729 GCA_019974015.1 Nephila pilipes | reverse complement strand
GTTCTCACTCGCCTAACAATGCGATATTTAGACATTTGCGACAAGTTTTAGCTAGTATTTTCTTCAATAATGCAGTTTATCCCAACCACTTGGCGCGATTTCAAAAATTGGCACCAAACTTGGCGATTTTTTTGTTTGGCTGAACGTTAAGTCCGTAAAACGGCCCAGGGTAGCCACATTTGGGAAAATACTGCCAAATAATTCTTGTCGCCAAGAGTGATTGGGTTAAACTGCATTCCAACCATTTAATTTACCGGATGAATTAATTAATTTTAGTTACTTTTAACGTTTTTATGTATTTCACTTGGTGTGTGTTTCTGTGTGGGTATCAGTGTGTCATCAAATTTTCTATCGTTAAATTAACCAACTTCCCATCAAGCTAGATCTCTGAAATTTCGGGAACCAATCTTACTTGCCTAACAATGCAATATTTAGATATTTGCGACCAGTTTTAACTAATATTTCAATAATTTTTCTTAATAAACTTTGCCACTATATAAAAACGTTGTTTTTAAAAACGTTGGTTTTTATCTCGAATTATTAAAAGGATATATTCATCACGCATATACATATATATGAATAAACGCTTTATTCATATACATATATATGAATAAAGTGTGACAATTAAATAACGAGACTAACGCTGGTAAACATTTTATTTTGTTTTCATACTCATATTTATTTATTATGACTTTTAATATATACACCCCTTTTCTATCCCCACAACGTTCCGTACAAATGTCTCATTGTTCGAAACGGTGCTGGAAGTTTTCTTCTGTCAGCTGCTTCAGATGCGTGCCGCTTTCTCTTTCACAGCTTCAGCAGACTCGAATCTTGTTCCTTTTAATGCAGGATTCACCTCATAAAACAGATAGAAGCCGCATGCCGTAATATTCCGCGAATAAGGCGGATAGTCTAACATTCGGATGCTGTGCTTGACCAAGAACCCTATTGACATGTAATGCGAAATGACTTATCCAGCCACAATTCGGATCTTTTTTTCCTCATTATTTCACAGAGTTCAGCATGAATGTAAAGGTACCAATTTTTATTAATAGTTTAACCTTCAAGGACCCAGTTAAAGTACACAATCTTATGAATATCGAAAAAAACTATCATCCTTATTTTTAATTTTAATTTGCTATTTCGAGCTTTTTTCGTTCTCGGTGAATCTGGTTCTTCTAGTGCATGGATTGGAGCTTAATCTCAGGATCATTATGAAAAAAAAAACTACTCGTCACACTTTATTATTCATTACAAGTTCGGTGTTTTTTCAATGGCATTCAAAGAGTCACTACAAACATTTTTCTGACCTTCTTGTTGTTCAAACGAAAATTTTAGGCACCTTTTTGGTACGCACTTTTTCCATGTTTCAGTTGTTATAAGGATTTGGCGTATGGATTCTTTGTCAATTCCTTCAGTTTTAGTACTCGCATGAATTCTTAACCGAATGTCATATTGAATTATATTGCGGATATTGTCATCCGTTTTTGTTCCAGAAAGGCAAACAAGGCGTCAATCATCTTGAGCATCTTCTCGGTCATCTTTAAAAGGCAGAAACCACTCAAAAACACGTGGAAGCGATAAACATTCATTCCCATACACTTCTTTCAATAAGTTATAAGCTTCAGTAGAGGTTTTGCCGAATTTCTTGATTAAATTTCACAATTCATTGCTCTATTGTTGCACTTATATCTTTTTTCCGGGGAATCAAAAAAATAACTCCAATGAGAAAGAAAGGTTAGAACAATACAGAATTTGCTTACAGACACGAAAAACACTGCATTCGAAAGAGAAGGCTTCCCGCTAAACAACTGTTGGCCGCTGGCGTTTGGCGAAGTAAAAGCGTACAAGCAAGCGTACTTCTTCTGTAGCAGCGTCATTCTTATTATTTAATAGCCATACCTGACATATATAACTGGAACATCCTGTCAAATCGCCAGTAAAATCCAAAATGCTAACCATGGACTCGGACCACACGTAACATGCAATGTTCAAGACTTCTTCGCGCGCCAGGTTACAACGCTGTTTTAGCTTGCCTGTTCGACCGTTCAATAGCCTATCAAACACGTCTGATGATTGGAGAACGAGTGCTCAGGAACACACCACCTGATTCTACACCAAGGGAAGTTTGGTAACGTGTAGCAGCAGTTATTGCAAGCTGCAGTAGCAACAGTCAGGTACTGATTTCACCTTCTTCCTCAACTCGCAGAAGTCTTTATTTTCAATCATTTCAGCTTTGAACTATATGTTATCTTTCTAATAAATTTGTTTTCATTGATGTTGCATTTCGGTAGACTATTATTTATTAGAAAAGAGGATATTTGAATTTATCTCCCCACTTTGATAACCGATACTTCGGATGCCTTTAAATACACTGGTGTAAGAAATTAAGAGAATGTTCATATCTTATCTACGATCTCCAGAACTACTGGACAGATTTTATTAAAATTTGGCGGGAACATAGGTTGATGTAATACAAACAAAATAAACATTCAACAGTTATAATAGACACACATGTTTGTGTGTAACACTCATGGGAGTCTGAAGGTCTGAAACAGTGGTTGCGGAATACACAAAAGAAATGGGTTAATAGGGGGTATGGTCCTCTCTTACAGCTATACACGCCTTGCAGCGTGATGTCATACTGGAAATAAGGCAGGTTATCAGTGCGTGTGGCAATTGGTCCCACTCTTTCACCAACGCTGTTTTCAGTTCCTGGATGGTTCTCGAGGGGGGAAGGTTGCGAGTTGCAATTGACCTCCCCAGAGCGTCCCAGACATACTCTATAGGATTGTGGTCTGGAGACCTGGCTGGCCAATCCATCCGGCGAATATCCTCACTCTCGAAAAATTCGTGGACCAGAAAAGTTCTATGTGGCCTCGCGTTATCGTCCATTAAGATGAACTCGGGGCCCACTGCACCCCGGAAAAGGCGAACGTAGGGCTCCAAGACCTCATCCCTATACCTCACATCAGTCACAGAGCCTCTTTCAAAGATATAGAGAGGTGTGCGGCCATCCAACATGATGCCTTCCCAGACCATTACACAACCATAATTGTCGATTGCTCGGACATTGGAGGGTAGGTAGCGGTGTTGAACGATAGAGGGCGCTAGATGTCAGATGTGAAAAAGAAAAAAAAAGAGTTGTATTCAGCTCTGAGAAAGAAAGAGAGGAAAGATGTTGAAAGCGAACTATGTTAGTGAATTTGATATGCATGCGAATTAGGATATTTACTTATAGTTAATGTTTGTTGTGTTGTGACATCTTAACGTTAATTAAAGAAATTGATATTATTAGATTGATTTTACTTGACTTTGTGTGGATTTATTCGAAATTCAACATCTTGACCTGATGATGAGTACCGTCTGACAGGTAGGAACTTTTGATTTATTCTTTGAATGCGAATTGTAGTTTAAACAAGCGGGGCCCTGGCTCTCTCCGTATTAAAGTACGATATGTGAGAATATTTATATGTGGATGTTTGCTTTATGTGAATGAAGTCGGAATATAAAAATACTAACCACTTTTTTATAAGATATTTACCACTGAATTATAGTCTTGATTTTTAAAATTAGTTTAAGACAACTATATTGGTTTTTATTCTGTACCATATATAACAAATATACTGAATTATTTTTTTTTTATTTGTACCTAAACTTTTCAGCATGTAACCCATTAACTCTTCTTACTTCTTAAATATTATATATTCAAATTATTCTTAGTTAGAAGGAAATAAAAAGAAAGTGAAAATGTGGTAGGAACACCCAAGTTTTTTTAAGAAATTTTATTAACGTCAACATGACGGCACCCAGATTCTGAATCAATCAAAAATACAAGGTAGAACGTAATCTGTCGAATTAAAATTTTCGACAATTTTTTTTATTCGTTTGTTACAAATAAGGAAGCAATTAATATAAAATACAGAATGATTTTAAGTAAATACATATAATTTGTTACATAACGAAAAAATATAAATAAATGTACCAAACGATATTTTGAGAAAGCAATGATAAATCGGAATTTCCGACATCCTTCCTTACCTGTCATCAGCCAAGCGTCATATATGTCTGTATCCAGAGTTAGTGGTTTAGATAAGCAAGGGCAAACGAGCCTTCCCATCCTTCAATCCTATCATCATCTAAATATTATTCAGCTTCAGTACAGTTTAATTCTATTCGAACTATTTCGAATCTATTAACCCCGTTGCACACGAGCCCATATTCGAAAGACACTGCGACTGACACCTTTATGAGGAGAGACACAGAAGGGAAGTGAGATATCTCACGGATTCAAACGTATTAATAAATTGTTCAATATCCATGCATGTGACTTTTTAGGGGATGGAATATGGAAATTTAACTGGTGGGAAACTTAAGGCTCCCGTCTACCCGCCATTTTGATTTCGTGGACGTAATGTTAATCCTATGGAATTTTGAATTTAATTCTCACATCTTTAGTATTTGAGCTATTTGAATGCAATAAAGTGCATTTGAAAGAGCAAAAAATAATCAATGCTTCTGTGGAATTACTTTTTTCCTAAGGTTTTTAAAAATATTTTTATTCTTAATTCAATTATTCGTTTCTGAGTTTTCCTGTCTTTAAAGAATATTTTCAAATATTTTTAAAAATCGGAGGAAAAAATGTAATTCCACAGAAGCATTCATTATTTTTTGCTCTTTCAGATGTACTTTATTGCATTCAAATAGATCAAATAATAAAGATAGGAGAATTCAAGTCGAAATTCCATAGGATTAACATTAAGCTGATGAAATCAAAATGGTGGATAGACGGGAGCCTTAAGTGTTTATGCATATTTCCCTTTTACTAACCTCTTGGGTTACTTTACTACAATATTTGATATGAGAATCTCGTCTTTTGATGTAACTGTATATAAATTAGCTCTTACTATATAAGAAATATAATGAATATAACCGCTCAGGTATAGTAATTATGTTAAGGATTATATTACTTAAATATTGTTGTATAAGAATTCTTGTTGGTAACAGAAAATACGTTATAAGCTGTGTAAATTGGCAGGTATTATAATTATTTTATTATTTGGTTATGATATATATCTTGATTTTTATCGTTTTTTCTTTCCAAATGTATTTATTTTCTTTCTGACTTTTGTATTTCAAATCTTTTAAATTTATGATTCTATAAAAAAATTTCATGTAACATATACCTACATGAGGAAAGTGATGCCGATAAATCTAGATAAATAAAACGGAAGCTATCTTAATCAAGTTGCGATATTATATATACTCATATTACAATTCATTTTCTTATTTTCTTTTCACCTTTCTATTTGTTCCTTGCTTTATTTTCTATAATATTTTTCAAACTGTTTTTGTAATGCATCTTTTAATTTTATTTGTTCTACTTTTCTTAGCATCTTTTATACGAAGATAACTATTTTATGTGTGTTTTTTTTAATTTTGTTTAAAGTGTTCAAATTTTGTAACGTTTTTACTTATTCATTAAAAAAATTAAATTATTATGCAGAAATAAATTAGACTATTTCTTTTTAATATTAAGTCTATCCTCTTAATCTTGTTTTTGTGAAAAATTTCTTTTTTTGTAATTTTTAAGTATGATTTATTATTTTTTGAGTAAATAAACGATGATTTTAATGACCAATTTTATTTAATATGCAATATATTACATTATTTCATTAAGCAATTTTTAGCGAAATTAGAACTACAACAGAAAGAATTAAAATTTTTGGTAAACAATGTGTTATTTAAGCGAAACCTAGGTTGCAAAAAAAAACAAAAAAAATTAAGAAACGGGGGAAATGGACAGAATCATATATTTTCGTAGACTTCTGAATTTCTATAGTTTATCCAGGGTTTGTTACAGGATACCAACATTACAAGAAATATCAGTTTTAAACATTTTCTTTCAATTTTAATAATATGTATTTAGATAAAAAGTACCTGTTTAACTCTTCACATAATTTATTATTTAAACTCCTTACTGAATGTCATTACATGGAAACAAACATTCTCACTCGTACTTCAGCCCCGTATTCATAACAAGAGGCTAGGTCAGAGAAACCGCTGTAAATCTGATAATCCCCCCAAGAGAGAAATTCTACTAGACTCTTCAATTTGTTACTGTCGCTCTTTTATTTGATAAAAGTGTCTCTTGGGATAAATTTGTCATGCGAGTAACGGTTCTACCCTAATGACCTTGAACTTGAGATGCTCTGGTATTTGTTCCTTTGCAGAGGCAAAAGTTTGCATACATTGATTTTCAGGCGTTTTACAAATTCGTGAGGCAGAGGATCTGTGTTTGGTCTCGACGGTATAAATAATACGAAAATAAATCGAGATAAAAACCGACGTTTTTAAAACCAACGTTTTTATATGGTGGCAAAGTTTATTAAAGAAAGTTATTGAAATATAAGTTAAAACTGGACGCAAGTATCTAAATATTGCATTGTTAGGCAAGTAAGAACGGTTTCCAAAATTTCAGAGCTCTGGCTTGATGGGAATTGGGTTAAATTAACAATAGAAAATCTGATGACACACTGATACACGCAGAGACAGACACACACCAAGTGAAATACATAAAAGCGTTAAAACTCACTAAAATTAATTAAATCATCCGAAAAATTAAATGGTTGGAATGCAGTTTACCCCAACCACCCTTGGCGACAAGAATAATTTGGCAGTATTTTGCCAAATGTGGCTACCCTGGTCCGTTTTACGGACTTAACGTTCAGCCAAAAAAAAAATCGCCAAGTTTGAAGGCAATTTTTGAAATCGCGCCAAGTGGTTGGGCTAAACTGCATTATTAAAGAAAATTTTAGTTAAAACTTGTTGCAAATGTCTAAATATTGCATTGTTAGACGAGTAAGAACGATTCCCAAGGTTTCAGAGCTCTAGCTTGATGGGAAGTTGGTTAAATTAACGATCGAAAATTTGATGACACACACACCAAGTAAAATACATAAAAACGTTTTAAAAAAGTGTTCATAGTACGGAGTCAAAATGTACGGAATTTGGGGATATTCAGAATTTTATTGATGTATTTTGTGTTTTTGAAAAAGAATGTTCTGTCATGAGCCCCTTCAGCTTGTACGAGGATTGCATTAATTTGTAATATATGGAGCCTTAAAGTCTCTTTTGAGCTTTAATGGTAATTATGTTAGTTGGAATGGCGTCAATGATCTACACCACGCCACCTCGAATGCAATTTAACAAGTAACATCTCGAAGTGTAAGCAAGCAAAAATTAATTTTCATTATTTATTTATTTATTCGTCAATTAATAAATTGTTTTCCCTCTTCAAATGACTGTGATTCATTAAAATATACAGAGATAATCCTCTGCATAGAGGCTTTCCCAACGAATCCGAACTCTACGACAACTTAACTCAAATTTAAATTCATCCTATTTTGGAGTAAAATATTTTAATAAATGCTCTGTGATTTTAACTAACTACAAATATAGTTTTTCTGTATAATTATGAAATATTTTTTAACCTTATACATCATTAAAGGATAGGTTATTGAATTCAAATGGAAGAATGGAATCTTTAATATATTTTCCCACATTTCGGCTTTTATGAAAGAAATTTTAGGAATAGCTGAGCATTTATTTTGAATATTCCTTGCAAATTGTGTATAGCTCCGAAGACGAATGAATACAAAATTAGAAAAATGTATGACAGTTCATTCACGCTACAATTAAAATCAACCTGAGTCTATCAACATTATTACACTAATTTTGAAAAAATACCGTAATAAAATAAGCTCTCCAAAATACGCTTAACTTCCCTGAACTTAACGGGTTTTTTTCCCCTGAACTTTTTTTCGGTGTGATTCATTTAATACCACTGCCATTAATATAAAAAATAATTTTCTTGTGGTAGAAATTAAAGAAAATAATTTTTTTGACTTAATTCGTTTTAAAATCAGCCATATGAAAGAGGCGTTATTCTTAGATTACATTTTTCTATAACAAATTTTAAATACAAACTAAACAAAATTCAGGTGAATCCATCGACATTTCTCTACAAAATATGCAATAATTATTTATTCCAATTCCGAAAAAATTATTAAATTTGCATTCTTTTTTGAAAAAGGTATATGTATTTTAATTAAAACTGATTGAAATTTAGTTTCATTTTTCAGAAAACATTCCCAAAACTTCTTGAATTAGAGAAATATAAAGAACTTAGTAATTAAAAATGTTGAATTAAATTAAACTTAGAATTAAAAATGTTGAATTGCACTGTGCTATGTTTTTAAGTTAAAATGCTATTATCTTCATTTCCTTTAGTTAAGTTAAAATTACAGAGCTTGGTGCTGAGTATTGTATAATAAATAGCTCTCTTGTGGCTACTTTGTAAATTTCCTATTTGTTTTTGAGAAATATTAATTTTAGTCGATTTCTTTATTCTGTATCATATTTGGATAGTACTGCATTGTTGTGCAGAAAAGTATAATCATAGAATTTTTTTTTCTCTATACCTTGATAGGTGTGAAATCCTTATGCATTGCAAAAAACTATAATCACACAATTTTATCTTCAATATCTTGACAGATGTGAAATCTGGTACTATATTGAGGAAATAATAGCCACTCAAATTTAACATGAATATCTTGACAGTTACACCTTCTTTTAGTTCAAATTTTGCCTTAAACTCGTTTCTTCACATGTACACAACGAAAAATGAGGGGTATGGATTTCATAATTTAGTCACAATCAGGTGCTGAGTTTATATCCCAGCAGTTTCTTCATTCCTGTCACTTCCACATTATTTCCTCAGTGATATGAGAGGTATAATTGTATTCAAAATCATGAGCTTCGACTCTTATTCTCGAAATTCGTCGATGATATTATTTATGACTCGACTAAACATTCATCATAAACATTGAATAATAAGTACAGCCCGATAAATGGAATCATCCCTTAAGTTCTAACATGGTGGAATGTTAACGCTGGGAGAGCTATATAGTAACTCAGGGATTAGCTTCTTCATCTGAAGCTTACAAATTTATTCTTGATATCTTGACAGATATATCTTATTTCATTTAAGATTTTTCCTTATACTCCGTGCATTACAATTACACAATGGGAGACGAGTGATGTGGATCTCATAATTCAGCCACGATCAGATGCTGAGTTTATACCCGAAAAGTTCTTCGTTCCTGTCACTTTCACACTACACCCTCAATGAGCTGAAAAATTTAATTGTATTCAAAATCATGAGTTTCGACTATTGTTCAAGAGATTCGTCAGCGGTGATGTTCATGACTCTACTGAAACTCCGTCACATATAATTAGAACTATAGTCCGATATATCTAAATATGCCTTTAAATATAGATGTGGTGAAGCGTTAACCTTCACAGCGTTGTGAAGCGACTCGAGTGCCATCTTCTTTTCTTGATAGTGGTTCATTCATAAAGGTCCGTTGCCACCAGTTCCTTGATGCAAATTCATATTTTCTAATTAAAAATTTGTCAAAGGGTTTGAGTTGTAAATTCACAATGCTTTTGATTCCAAGAGTGATTGACTACTTGTTAGCGTCGTGTGTAGAAGCAATACAAGGATTATTAGCACCGAATCTTGTAATTTGAACATCGGTCAAGTGACGAGGAAAACAAGCAGCCCTAAAGTGAAGTCAAGAGAGCTAATGCCTCCTACTTCATACTTTAAAACCACGACAGGGGGAAAATTGAAACTTCGACAAATTAAACGTGCATCAGTCCCACTACACAGAGGGGGTTTAGTGACTTTAGGACTTGACGGAAACGATACCAGCTGCAAGTTTTCTACCATGGCCACTAGGCTACCACGGGCAAATTTGATTCCAAGCAATTGATCAAAAAACAGACTGAAACTCGTTTTTTATTATTCCATTACTTCTCCTCCATAATACACAAAACAAATTTAATAATAATCGCCATATAGTATTTAATGAATTTCTTGTCACAATTCATACTCCGATAAATCAAAAAGTAAACAAATTGACAAATTACGGGAGATAACGCATTAAAATATTACATGATTAAATATCAATATATAATTTGTCTATAAATTCATTACATGTATCAGCCGAATACAGCAATCTGCCTACAAGCGTATGAGATATAACGTTGTAACTATATCTATAGAATATTTAATGGCATTTAAGCTACGAAACAATACAATGCTTGAACATTTAATATAGAAGCACGTTTTGAAATCAATCAATCACACGTTTAAAATGTATATTCTCAAGTATGAGCTATTATATTGAGACTAAAAAAATAATTTTTTAAAGAATAATAGATAGAAATCGTGATCATTTGATTAATACACTTTGATATCAAAGCTTTCACACTATAACCATGCTTAACATTTGAATCTCATTTTCAGTGAATGTGAGCGGCAGTTTCCATTATTCGATACAATGGTCTTAGGCGATTACTATCCTGAGCCCATGAAATTCACAACCCTGACGTCTGCTTCATAGGCTTTTCTCTTCATGAATAACTAACATTTATTAATATTATAACTTAAACACGCTAGTAGTAAGCAGCGTAGAACGCGAGACGGATGTGACGTAACACCCCGCCCCGCTTCTTGCCGCATTGGTCTAAATATACTAATAAGGTAATCATGCGTAACTACTGTATCGATAAGGGACCCCTCCCCGTTATCTTTGGGATTATTATTTACGGAGCGATAAGCTCGTTGTATTGATATACAATTTTTATACAAGTTAAATGAATATAATTGGAATCAATGAATTAAAAATATATTTACTAAAGATAAATTAAAAGTTTTTTACACAAATTAGAAGGAAAGTATTTTGAATAAATGATTTAGCAGTTCTTATTTTTTTAGAGCAAAGTTGTTGAATTGGATATTATTATTTTATGTATTTTTTTTTTTTTTTTTTCGTTTGAATGAACAGAATGAATATTTTTAATCTCAATTAATTGGAGGATATTTTTTTGATTTCTTCGCATAAGGTTTAGAAATTGAATATTTGCTTAGTACATTTCTTTTTTCGTTTGAATGAACTGATTAAATATATTTTGAATTTTTTTTTTTATTATGTTCTTACGTAAAGTTACTTGTACTTGATTAAATATTAGCCAGTTGAAATTTAAAAATATTTATATATGCGTACATTGTACAGTATATAAATGATTAATATTTTTAAAACAATGGGTTATTGATTTATTTTATTTATTTATTTTGTAATTTTACCTCCTTGCTTAAACATTATTACTGTATACATCTTAACATTTTCATAAAATTCAAATGAATAGACTATAAGAAACATACGTTTATATGAATAGGAAATGAAATTTAACAGCTGTTTCTTACCCATTGAGTTTAACTTTATTCTTAGAAGACTGATACAATCGTGTTTTAGTACGAAATTATAGAAATATTGAGTAGGGGCTTATTTTTTCTTATATGTATGTATATTTTAAACAGCATTTTCGTTTGGTTCAATGAGTTAATATATTCTGGTTGATCTGTGTCTAGAATAAGAAAACCTTAAATTATGAAATAATTATATTTGATCATCAGTAAGTTTATTGGGAAAAAAATTATTTTTACTGTTAATATTTGAAAATATCAAGTTAGGATTTTTACACACACATTTCGTTTTTAATAAATATTATATATTATCTGAATAGGAAAACGAGTTGAACTTCTTTTAAATATGAAATTCTAGAAATATTTAGTAGATTTATTTTTAAAATGATTTTACTACATTTTTTTTACTAAAATAAATATTTAATGATTACTTCTTGAATTATTTTTCTTTTAAGACACACACACGTATTTAGCTTTTTCGAAAACTCACTTCTTTAAAATCTAACAGTCTTGTTTAATATTCAACAAGTTTATTTTTTATATTGTAACAGTTCAAGTTAATTTTTTTCTTATCTATGCATTCTTTTTTAACAACGTTTAGTTAAATGAATTAATATATTCCGACTAAATTTAGATCAAACTGTTAAGTATAAAAAAACAAACTTAAATAATGAAATGATTACAAGTAAGCTTATTGAACATATACTGTTAATATTTGAAAAAATATTAAATTAGAATTTCTGCAAACAATTCTTTTCCAAATGAGTTTTATATGGATAAGTAAAATAAATTTAAGACTTTTTCTTTTTGTAACCAATAAGTTTTGATTATATTATATGAAACTAACAATAAATATCTTGTACTAACATTATTCGAATCATTACTTTTAATTTTTTTATGTACAGAAAATAATGATTTAAGCTTTGAGCAGTAACAATAAATATTAGCTATTTTTCGTGCAAAATGTATGGTTCCGAAATTATTATTATTTGTACAACTGAAAAGAAACTGCTTTTAACACAAAGATATTGGAATTCACTGTGAACTTTTATCTTCTTATGAAAGCATTATTACTTTATATTTTGTTATTTTAGAAAATTCTGTAATGAATGCACTATTCTACCCAGGTTATTTTAAAAACTTTGCCATACAATTTCTTAATAACTGAATATTTTGCTGTTTAGATGTATTATATTATTTTTACTATATGCTTATTATTTTTTTTAAGAAAAAAAATCATTTACATAGTTTCCACACTTTTATTATTCATTCTATAAGATTTAAAAGGAGCTCTAAATCGAAAATAAATTTAACAATCGAAGTCAGACAGGTTATAATTTTTTTGTACTTATTAAAAATTGTAACATCTTTCTGCAAAACTTTTATGAAAATTACTAGTCCATGCTATCTATTACGTATATGACGAGGTGAATTCTTTCTTTCCGTAATTAATCTTGCCACTTGAACTAACCATCCAAAAACTGGATTTAATATGAAAATATCAAACTCTAGTATTTTTTTGTCGAATAATAAATTAATTTCTTACACTGTTAATACAACTGACCCTATCAAGTTAGATTTTTTTTCTTTTAGAAATAGTTCTTCTGTGAACCTTGAGCAAAGAAACTGTATGAAATCCCTGTTTATTCAACTTATCGCTTTGTACAATGCATATTTTTACAGAGCCTTGTGTTTGGTCAGGCGTATTTTAATCTTACTGGAATGATATTTAAATATGAACAAGCTAAGTTCTGTTTATATTCAAGATAAAGACAAGGTTTTTACACAACTTAAAATGCATGTAGCTAATACAATCTGAATAAATTGAAACAAAAGTTTAATACTAGATTCCTTTTCTTACGCGTAAGGTAGCGGGATCGGATATTACTTAGCTTAATTAAAGGCATTATTTGAATTAATATATTCCAGATAAATTAACTTGTTTTGCTTAATTTAGATTATCTTATATTATAGAATAATTACATTGATAAACAATGGGTTTATAGAAAAATTACTTATAATATTGCTGATTTTGAATATCAAGTTAGAATTTTTTAACAAATTTTACATGAATAGGAAAATAATTTTGAGTCATATTCTTACTCATTGAATTTGACTACATTCTTTGAAACTAACAAGCTTATACTCAACATTTTTTACAAAATTTATGTCTATATTTTACTGATATATAGCAAAATTGATTTGAACTTTGAACAATGTTGGTAAATATTAGCTATTTTTCGCATAAAATATATGGTAACGGAATGATCATTTTTACAACAGCCTTTAACTCAAAATTTTCGAAAATTGGTACTTACTTTACCTGAACATTATAAAAGAACACTGCAATGATTATATTATTTTCTATAAGATTTTTGCACTTTGTCTTAAATTTTCTTAATATTTTACTGTTTAGATATGTTAAACACATTTTATACAAATACTTATTTTTACCATATGTTTATTATTATTGTTATTTATTTAGTTAATTATTTTTTGTTTTTATTTAATGGATAATTTAGTATTGTGAGAAATGTTGAATTTTTTTACTTACTTCCATATGACGACACATGCTATCTTATCTATGGCTTCTGAAGACATGTTGAGTTAAAACTTCTTATTATGGGCAAACGTTGGAGGAGATATGAGAATCCTTGAGGATCTATGATCAGTTTTCTAAAAATGCTGTTCAATATTCTTAAAACGAACGTGATATTATTGATAGGGGGTACATACGATTTCTATTGTTATGTATTTACGTATGCAAGCAGAAAATGTTGAAGTATGTATTGGAATTTAAATGAATAACTTACAATGTAATATTTCAACTATGTGTAACAAAATATGATGATTAATTTTTCGTTGAATAATATTAATTACATTTTAATATTTTTAAACATTTGTTTATTAGGATTTAATTATAGAAAATCGTTATTTAACCAAACTACGCAATTTTTAAAAAGACAACAGTTCATGTTGCTACAATATCTTTGGATAAAATTAACATATTCCTAAAAAATTACTCTAACAGCACTATCAAATGAGTAAGTAATGAAATTTTAGTTTGTATGTAAAGATGGTTTCTGCTCTATTCGAAGTACACTATTGTATGGTCATAAAATTATAAATAGATCTTCTTTTAAGTTGTTAAGTAAAAATAATTATTTATATTTATTCTTGAGTTTGTCTGAAATATATTTTTGATTTTTTTTTATATATATTTACAGCTGTTTTTTTTTAAAAATTATATTTAAAGGACTTTATTTTTTAAACATGAAACTTATTATGTTTAAAATTTTCTGTAATATTAGAAATGTATTTTCTACTTAAAAAAATATTATGATATATAATATAATATTATGATGTGATAAAAAATTTATATAAATATATATGATAAAAATATTATGATACGAAAATAAATAAAAATCCCAAAGATAGGGGCGAGGGGTTCCTTATCGATACAGTAGGTACACATGATAACCTTATCAATATATCCAGACCAACAAGGCAAGAAGGGGGGCGGGGGTGACGTCACTTCCGTCCTGCGTACTACGCTGCTTACTACTCACACTCTTGCTCATTCTCGTATTCTTGTATTTTCTCTCTTTACATCACATTGAAGAAAAATGATATAGTGATAATTGCAATTACTCTTTGAGGGTTCTGTAACATTATCATAGATTATCGAACTACGTTTCTTAGATATATCATTCAAAAATAATTAGCCACCTAAGTGGCTATTGTTTTAGTTGGATCACTTTTGAAGTACCAGATCACACTTCATTTTTTTATCGTCTGCGTTAATTTTAATTATATTTAGCTTAAACGTAAACAATTTAACAATTTATCGTTTCCTTTAATTTTAATATACAAAATGTTTACTGTTGACCAATTCTAGATATTTCATCGTTTACTTTAATTTTTATTTGAGAGATTTAATAGCAGTTATAAAATAAAACCCACTTTAGGTGGCTAAATACTTTCTTTGCAAAGCTTTGCAAAGAACTTTTTCATTTTTTATTGAAGTCTGTTTCTTTTGATTTCATTCAAAAATCTCGATTTTCTTATTAAATTCATATTATATTTTTCTCCAGGCTTGTATAATAGAAACTGCTGGTTTCCTCACAATTGTTGTAAAACTGTTTCTGATATTAACTTTGTTTACGTTATTGCAGTAAATGTAGCCGATTACGTTAAAAACTCGAATTTCGGAGGAAATACCGAATTTTTTTTTTATTATTACTATTATTTATCCATTAAAATATTTGAAATCTTCTTTTTCTAAAGCTAACTTTTAGTTGTAGCTACGGTACATTGAAATCAAATTATAAGTATTTTAATATCAGACATTTCCTTTGTTTCCAGAACAAGTTTTAACTTTAAATCCATTTTCTGAAGAATATAATTTTCTGAATATTTACAATTTTTGAAAGGTTATAACTCGAATGGTTTTTTTCTATAAATTGATAGAATTTGGTAGAAAAGTTTTTCATGTTATTCTTAAGATCCTGAACTAGGATTTTTGTAATGCATGGTATACAAGTGGATTTATTCATATTTAAATGCATAAGAGTGGAGGAATTTTTTTTAAAAAAAACACCTGTTGTTATTGCGACTCATAATAACTCTGCAAATAATGTGAATTATTATTAAAAAAATCCTAGTTCAGGCTCTGTACAGGTGTCATCTGAATACATATACTGCATAACAATATTATAGAAATAAATTTCATGAAAGGAGATTATTTTGAAAATGTGCTATTTTTTTTCTTATTTTATGCTAAAAAATTACATTTTAAATTTTTTTCATTGTAATTAAACTTTTGAAACGCTTTTTTATGTACATTTTAATTCAGATGATACTAAATATCCAAAAAACAAATTTCATTTATACGGCATTTTTTTTTTCTTCAAAATTGTGGTTCCCAATGCGTAGTCGTATACCTTAAAACAATACATGAACAACAGCTTCCAAAAATATCTCTAAAATGTTTATTGAAATCTACTAAATTATTTCACCGAAATTAGACTGCATAATCCGAATGGAATCTAATTTCTTCTAACATGAATGGAAAAATATAAAATCAATCATTGCACAATACCAATAGCATATTTTCTAATATATGAGCATATACACTGGTTATCATAAATTAAGGAAAAATCACAAAAATAGCGATAACTCTTTCAAAAGTAAGCCAAACCGTGCAAAATTTGCATATGTTGTCCACTAAGAGTAGCTGAGTAAAATTGCAATATGCAAATTAGTGACGCTGCACTCGGCTTACGTCATCTGCCTGGAGCATAAAAGTCCAAGTTTGAGAGAAAGCACACAAATTTTACTGTGATTGCGACATTGAAAATCTGAGATAGCCAATTCGTAATAATGACCTCTAGGCATAATTTGCCTGAAGAACTACGATGGAGAGCCATCGGGAGACTAGAGGCAGGGCAGAGTCAATCAGAAGTGGCCAGATGGTTAAATGTGAGTCCATCTGTGGTTCATAGACTTTGGAGGCAATTTCAAACCACAGATTCGGCATCTAGGAGGTTCAGTCAAGGACGGCCAACTGTTACGACCAGTGCCGATGACCGATATTTGACATTAAGTGCACGCAGGAATAGAACCGCTACTCCGACACATCTTAGATCCTCTCTTGCTGCAGCCACCGGAAGGTTGGTGTCAACGTCAACTGTGCGCAGAAGGCTCCACGAAGGTGGTCTGTATGCGAGACGACCAGCCATTTGCGTGCCGCTCACATCACGCCATAGGAGAGACCGTTTGCAGTGGGCCCGACAACATGTCCACTGGACGTCAGATCAATGGAGGCCTGTTCTCTTTACGGATGAGTCCAGGTTTAGTCTAGAAAGTGACAGTAGACGTTATTTGATATGGAGAGAACCTGGGACCCGTTATCATCCATCAAACATCCGTGAAAGAGATGCATACGGAAGAGGCAGTGTCTGTGTTTGGGGAGGCATATCCTTAGGAGGGCACACAGACCTCCATGTCTTTCCAAGGGGAACCGTGAATGCTCAGGTTTATCGAGACAACATCCTTGATGCTTATGTGCGCCCATATGCCGGGGCGATTGGTGATTGCTTCCTGTTACAGGACGATAATGCAAGACCACACAGAGCTCGCATTGTTGATGATTATCTTCAACAGGAAACAATTACGCGCATGGAGTGGCCAGCTCGATCCCCGGACTTGAATCCTATCGAGCACGTTTGGGATGCTCTAGGGAGGCGTGTATCTGCCATCAATCCGCCCCCTCAGACCCTTGCCGCGCTTGCATCTGCTTTACAAGAGCAATGGCTCTCACTTCCTATTGAACTGATAGACCGCATAATTGAAAGCATCACACATCGCTGTTTGTGCTGTATTGCTTCTAGAGGCAATCATATTCCATATTAAAGGTACTTTTTCTATTGCAAACCGATACTTCCAATTTGTTTATTTTATACATGTGCTAATTTCTATACTACTATTAATGTCTGATAATTTCTTTTTATGTTGTTTAATACCTTACTATGTGTTGTATATTGTGGGTAAGTTTCATAAAATTCCATGTGTAATTTCTTGAGTTATCGCGATTTTTGTGAATTTTCCTTAATTTATGATAACCAGTGTAGTATGTTTATAGAAACATTAATATAATATCATTAAAACCTTATATAATGAATGATAGCTTATTGACTTTACATTTAGAAGTAACACGAAGTTATTGGCGACGGCTTTCGTAATAGCATATATAGGAAAAGTAGGACTCGAACATGTGGCTCAGCTGAAACAATGCCAATGCTATAAGTTAATACAGTATTACTTCGAATTATAAATATTAGAACTGATCGCATACATTTTAAATACAACTTTAATGTGCATAATTTTAATTATGTTTCATATCTTAACTGTTGCATGAACAATGAAGTTTTTTCTCACATCTCCGCTTCTTTAATTTCATTATAAAGTAATAAATATACATATTTTAAATCAATAAAGTAACTTATCCTCATCGGCAAAAATGCTTAAATAATTTTACGACACATCTACGCAACTCGCATATTTTAAGCAAATTGAAATTCCTTTGCAAAATACTCTTGTTGAAATTCTTTCAAACATACTTTTTTATTATGCTGCAGAATTTCAGAAGCCCTGCTATTCGATCATGAATCATTCAGTTCGAGTGAAAAATGTCGCAAACACACCCGTAACAAATTCATTTTCAAACGCATGGTTTCTGCAAACCTCATTAATTATGGTATATGTTCCGGTACACTCGCAATATTTTTTCAGCGTCCCTTGTCGCGCTTGCGTGTTTAATTCACCGTTTTCGTTTCTCACACGTACTGCAATTCTCATTTCACAAACAAACTTTTTCCTCGGTAAATTGATACAACTGGCTGCTGTCTAATGAGAATAAATAATAGTGAAATGATGAGAAAGTAGAAAAATAACTGATTTTCCATCAAAAAGCTCTCATAGTAAGATATATTTATAAAATTGCTTTCTAATGCTTTTCAAGTATGTTTAACTTTCCTAATGAAGGATTTGAATGATAGTAATTCCATCGAGTCATAAAAAAAGCTTATGATGGCAAAATACTAATATTTATTTTTATCTTATATGAATGTATATATTTTCTCATTTATTAATAGCATATTCGGTAATAATAATAGCAAAATGCTTATTATAATCCTTATTATAGCATATTTATAATAATATGCAGCATAATAGTCATTTGCTTTCATCTGGAATAAAAGTTTTTATGCTTTTTATTTATACGTAAATAGAATGATACATTTAAAACAGGGATCGATAAATCAAAAATAATAACGTATAATAAGGCAGAATGTCGATAAAATTAGTAAATGTATCAAATGAACTGAAATATAAGTATTTAAAGGAATGCTGCTGGTTTTGTAAATTTGTTTAATATACCCAAATATTCTTGGAAACACATTCGTGAAAAGTTTACATTTTAATTTGATTAGTTGGGTCTAACCCAGTAACTACTGAATATGTAAAGAAATATAGCGGGGATTAATACAAAGCCTTCAAAAAGGGGTTTTCTAAAAGAATAGGGTGATTGTACCCGTCAAAACAATTAATATTTTCAATAAAATTCATGGTTACATCCCACTCTAAGAAGCAGAAAGGACATACAGGCTGAGATGTTATGGATCAGAACTTCAAAGCAGAAAGTCTTTGCCTCATAACCCAATCAATTCCTTAATATTCACAATGGTGGACGAGTCACCGGTAGACAATGTGGAAGATCTGTTAGAAAGAATCATTGTTGCACCCGACAGGTTTGAACAAGACACCAGGAGTCCTTGAGTGAATGCGCAACCTTTTTATTTGCCTGCGTGAATTGTTGAAACATCTGTGTGAACTTTGAGACTTTTTACAATGTCAATAAATGTGTTTGGGCAACGCATGATTTTCTTATTCTGCTGCCTTTTCAATATCGAAAGTTTAATCTGGACTACTCAATGTGCTCTTTTCTGGTGCTCAGAGTGGAATGTAACCCTCGGTTCCATAGTAAGTATCGTTAGACTTGATAGGTACAATCACTCCTCTTATTTTGTCAAAACTCTTTTTGGACACCAATGCATATTTATCGTATGTAATAAATATTCTTCAAAAATATTTTTCTCCACGGGAGCTTACAAACCTTTGGTATGTATGAGAATCATGATTCGAGATATTCTAGAAATCTTTTTCTTTCCCATGGAGTTTAACGTCTTCGGTAACACGGAAGACGAGTCTCCAAGATACCCAACTGATCATTCACTATTTTTGACTTCTCTTGTGACCATTTTTTACCTACCAACCTCACTTTTCTTAAGTCTAAAACACAGTTAGACCTCGCTTGGAGCAGTACAGCAGCTCTTATGCCACTGAACTCAATTGTACTGTCACTCAAAATATATTTTTGATAAATACTTATTTTGATTAACATCTATGGTGATGACCATGGTCGTGCACTTCATGAGTCGCAACATTCGAGATGACTCGAAGTATCGAAATTTGGTTCCATCGTACGGATTAATAGGACTCCTGTACTCTCAAAAGAGTTTAAAACTCCTCATGTGACAGGGTTGTAAGAGTTAGAAAAGCTTATAATTAGTTCAAAACATTATAGAAGTCATCTGAATAAGGTTACAAATTACAATATTCTTCTTCATTGTTTCTAAAATTGCATATATGCAATGTTAATTCAAACATACTAAACAACAAAAATGAAACTTGACAACACAAGATTTAACCTACTTTAGCATTCGAAAATGAGATTCAAAACCTGGTGCTAGTTTTTCAAGTAACAAAGTATTTCCGTAATATGTTTCTTGAATTTGTAAATGTTAACATTTAAGAGACAGAGTAAACGATATATAATGTCTCCTTAAAGTTAACTTCGTTATAAAATTAGACGCAAAAAGTTCCTGACGGCATTAAAAACCCATCGTGAAGCGAGGATGATGCACCCTTAATTTTTCGTACTTCTAAATCTCTATGTAGATGCGGTATAGAATTTTGGAAAATGTAGAGTGTCGGCTCAAGTGCCCGTGTCCTCATCTAAGAGTGGTTAAGAATTACCCCCGCTAATATCCTCTCGTGCTGTTTCTTAATTAACAATCATTTGATAGATGAAAACAGTTATAAGCATGTACCTTATTTTTTCATCATCTACCCCAGGAGTGGCTAGCCTTTCGCATACCATGCGCCAATTTTTTGACAGACGAGTTTAGATGGGCCATAGAACTTGAGCAAATTTTATACTGTCGTACATTCGTTATTAGGAGTTGGAAAATAAAGATAAGGATATAATATGCCTCAATTAGTGGAATTACAGGTAAAACTTAACCTAGCAATTAAATTAATTAATTTAATCCAGTTTAATGAAATGGCCGCTGTAGTCTAGTGGTCATGCTTGCGGACTCGAGGTCGACGCTGTTTTCGTCGAGTCATGGTGCCACTAAATTCCCTCCGTGTAGCGGGACTAATTCAAGTTAAATCGGGTCGAGGTCCCGAATCATCTCGTGGTCTGATGTGGAAATTTGGAGTGGGAGGTGACTGGTGAAATGTTGTCCTCCTCACTTGATCAAGATTCAAAATTTGTGGTCCGTAGCCAGGATCATTCGTGTTGCCTTTCAATGCGACATATTTAATCAACCAATCAAATTCGTACCATTGTTTCCCAAAAATATCATGCGATATCTACCGAGTAAATTTTGAAGCATATTCCGTTTAAGATTTTTTTTTGTGTTTTAACCTTCCCAGACTCAAGGTCAACTTGATAGACTATAAATTTTAAAATCATTCGTATCAATTGGTTCTAAGTACATGAAAAAGTACTAAAAAATATTAAAAAAATTATTTTTTTATTTTTGAGAAATTAATTGTTTCCTGGAGGAGATATAAAGACAGAGTGACATCATCATGTTAATTTAAAATCTTTCATTAATCTTAATTTAATAAGTAATTCTTGCACAATGCAAAATTTGAATCACAAAATATTCCTATCCGAATTGTTTGCAGAAGGGTCCTTACTTTCCAAAATTTATCATACTCTCTCTCTCTCTCTCTCTCTCTCTCTCTCTCTCTTCATCTTAAACTATTCAATATTTTCTCAATTTTAAGTTATTTCTGATTGAAAACTCACAATTTCCAAGAAATGTTACCTGAAAGTACGGAAAGCCAAGTTTTTTCTGCCCAATACATTAGAATTCCGGGAAATATTAAGTTCGACATAATTACAATAATCACTAAGAGATGCTTCATTTCATTCTTCCTTTATTTTCTGTATTCCTTAAATACCTATATTTAACGAATTCAATTAGCAATTAAAGAATGTCATTTGGAGTTGAAATACATGCCATCATTACAGTTTCAAATCAATTGATTTTGTTTGCCATTGACCCAATGTCTCCTGCAGGCGATACTGAAATGACAGCGTTCTAAATCAGATGTGGGAAAATTTGTGGGAGAAACTAATAATGTTATATATGAAAAGCAATTTTAAGGAATTCAATAATATGTTTAATAATTTTCTATCATACACATAATAATAAATATGAATACTTAGCGATCCGCAAGAGTGTAATTTTCTTTCGCTCGGAAAACGCCATTTTCATTTTACCTTAAATAAGCTACAAATAAAAAAAATATTCCCTAAAAATCATTTTTTTCTTCAGTATTATAATTTATTAACTAGAACAATAACTAATTATGGCTACTAATGACGTATTTTATTTAACTTGGCTGCATTTTTATGAAAGTGTTGTTTAGTGTCTCCTACAGGCGACTCTGGGACTGAGGAGATTAAATTATATCTTATATCACTTATCTTTATCAAATTTAACTGAAGTGCCATTTGTTATGTTCCAATGTGCCACGTTTGATGCATACGCCACGGTTTGATCACCCATGATCTACTCCATATCACAATTTTTACCTGTCCTTTCCTAACACAATATCTGAACCATTATCCAATCCTTACCTGACTTGTGTTTCATCTGTCAGTATTTCTGCTTGTCGTTAGTGGAAGCAGCAAGGGCAAGCGAACTAACCCTCTCATCAGCCAAACCTGCACCCAAATATTATTCAGGTAATTCAGCTTCAGTAGAATTTAATTGCTAACCGTTCAGTGTCTAAATACTCCCGCGTCCGCACGTGCACGCAATCGAATGGCATTGGAGCTGACAGATTTGCGAGTGAAGACACCGAGAGGAGATGGGTTGCTGCATGAGTTTAGATCTTTGATTAAATTATTTAACTGCTTACATCCAAGTGTTTGGTTGAAAGGTTAGTTTTTCTCATGGTTAAATGTTTAAGCGAATATAAAATTTTGCTTTGTTTGATAATTCTATTGATATAGATTAAATGCGACCCCCTACTTAATTTATATATAACTGATGTATACAACAAACAAGTACAGAACTTTTGGTACTTGTCTATTAAAGCGGCGCCCGCCAAATTAAGAATACGCCAATGTCCCCAGCGCCAAGTAAGCGGAGCGCAAAATTGAAATGTAGGAAAACAGATAACACACTAATAATTAAGATAAACCTTTTTTAAATAATATTTTTATTTAATAATCTTTTACATGTTTAGTGATAAATCTCATCCCAATAAGTACTATAAAAATTTAGATGTTTAATATTAATATTTGCATAACTTTTAGAACATCAATCAACATTAAAGGCCATATTTCTGAAATTGCGTTCACTATTTCATAGAAAGCATTTTTTTTTCCCCTACATTATTTCCTCCACATAAATTCTACCAGATACGATTTTAGATGATGCCGTGCCGCGCTGTTTCTGGTTACGCCCCTTTGCGGAACCCCACATTCTCTCCCGTTGACGGATCCACAAAATTGTACTTATGGTTCACCGTGAAATGTGTAAAACCATCATCCATTTCGCTGTTTGGTAAATTGAAAATTGTTAACGACATTTTCAAAGTCAACAAAGTCATCAAGGTATTTTTAAAAAAAAAAAAATACGAAATTGGTAACATTAACAGGCAAGCGATATTTTACAAAAATGATGAAGTGCTGTTTCTCTAAGACTGCAACCTTAGGAGTTTGCAACCAAACATGGCGATAAATCTTACTGCTTGGCGATCTTCCGTCTAATCCGAAATCATAATTTGGCGGGCGCTGCTATAATGGACAAGTACCGAATTTTTTAATGGCAATTTTTGAAGCGATGATTACATGTATATAAAACTACTGTAGTTATTATCTCAACAAGCCTACAAGCCTTTTTTTCCCTTCCAAAATATATTTCTGAAACTTTATCGTGACTAACAGCTAAATTAGCGTTTCAAACTAATTATAAAATATTTTTAACTTATATAAGTAATCGGAATATTTACTCCGATATCATATCAATACAATGATCAAGGTAATGATGTATTTTTATCATTGCAACATATGTTAATACTGGAATATTTTTTCAATCTGAAGGAATATTCCTAGTTGTGGTGCCGTTCTTTAACTTCTAACAAAAACAGTGACGTATCTGTGGTAAGACAAAGGGGGGAGAATCTGTCCATGGGCAGAATCCAGGGGATACAGATTGATGTTATGAAATTTTAGAACGATTAGTTTCGGTTTTTAACTGTTCTAAAAATAGATGAAAAACATTAGCATGCTCAGGTTGTCATTGCATCAGTATAAGGATATATTTTTCATGTGATTTTTGTCTGTTTGTAATTTCGAAGCAAGCATTAGTTATACGTAATTAACAGACATTAATTTATCCCTTCCACTACTTTAAAATGCTTGAGTCCAGCCCATTGCTTAATATTTGAGTCCCGAGCATTTCGACGTTATTATGACGTTTAGACGGGAAATTTAGCGAAACCTTGAAAATAGGCTCATAAAGATGCTTTGAAAATTAAAATATTTTAAACTATCTAAACTAAAAAATTTTTCTCAAGACTGTGATATAAAAATAATTTTTTTTTAGTTCTCTTCTTCCCTATTACATTTTGGAAAACAGAAAGGGGCATTAAATCTTCAGTTTATCAATAGACACTGAAAATCCCTTCCACACTTTCGAGAGCAAACCACCGGAAAGAAAATACTTCCATTAATACACAGATTATTTTAAGTAAATCATTAAATTAATTCAATTTAAACGAAGAACATAACCTCTTCAGACCCAAGACCATATTCTTTGAGCAATTCCCCCTGATTTTAGACAAATCATCTAAAAAGTAATACAAGACAGGATATACATTCATTTTTTTTAATAAGAAATATAGTTTTTGGCCAGTCCATTGTAATAGAAATCGGGTCTTGGTCTTTTAAAAACATATGTTACTGAATAAATAAATAACCTAATATCACTATTCTCACGTTTAAAATTACATAAGAGCTTTCTTTAATTTAAAAAAATATGTAATAGAATAATATAACTAAATTCAACACATACTTCAATAGTGACGTACGAGGTGTGACAATTAATGCGCTGTCCTAGCCTTTAGACTCGGTGCAGTAGAGAAGGAGTGGAATGTATTTGACCTTGATTCTTCCGATGCAGGTGGCACGTCATTCCGTTTCTAACTAGCACAGTTTATTTTTCATCCTTTTTTGAGTAAGACGTTGTAGTGCCGTTGTGTCGCAATCATCTTAAAATAGATGAAAACAAATATTTCTGAGTTACTACACAATTTTAAACAGCCAGAAAATACAGAAAGCATATTTGGCTTGCAAAAATGCTGTTACAATTCAAATAGAATGAATATTTCTATGTGTATAAATATGTGCTTAATTAAATATAACTATACACTCAATTTAGACAGCATTCCAGAACTATTTAAATTATAAGAGAAAAGCAATCGTTAATTCTAAGACTCATTTCTAAGAGAATGTTCTCAAATTAATTAATTGACACAATGCAAAACTTCAAAAACAACTAACAGCAAGTAAAAGATTTCATTAATGTTTGGATCTAATGGAATTAATTGAAAAAAAATGAATTCGTGTTCACTTAGATAATTTAGCGTTTCGATATAATTTAATTGAAGCAAAATGTGTCAATAATTATTGACGTAGAATGTCACGTCCGGCAAATTCTTTTTTATTTCAAGAATTTACGTGGTGTATTCACACAATTAAATAATTGCCCCGAACCGCGGGTAAACTTTGACTAGTTTGGGAGATATGAAAAATGTGTATATATTCAGAAGAATACATTCTTATTTAACAATACCATTCACTTCAAACAATATCAGGAGGTTTGCAGAGTTCATTTGATAGCATTTTTAATGGTTAATTTTTCTTCCAACTTGTTCGAGATAGCAATTTTAAGTTCTTAAGCTTCCCAAAATAGTTTTAAATGCTAACGCTTCTCACTGGAGCCCTGTGGTAGTATCTTGAACTATACTTTCAGCAAAGTTCAAGTCTATTGGAGGATACAAGCACTAATTCCATTAAATTCTTCATGTAGAATTATGGAGTATTCTACACGTTGAATCCAGATTGATCTCAATTTCCTCCCAATTTGCAGAGATAAAATTTGGAGATAAATGTTCAAATTTCAATTAATGTCTTCAATATTTTGACCGTGATTCAAAATTATGAGGTTAATTGTCACTATCTTCTTAAGAAAGAGATGACAGTTAGCTTCAACCAAGAACATACTACTCAAAATCTTTTAAATGCCTTTTGTACTAAAATGTATCAATCTTTGTTTAAGTCTTAAGAACAATAAATAAAATTACTATGCTTACGATGAAATATCATTAAGTTTTAATTATTACTAATATATAACCAAGATATCTGAAAAAAAATTATTCTGCATATTAATTTATTCTTATATGCATGGTGTTGCAAATTGCATTTATTAATGGTGATTTATTTGATTTCAAGAAGCTGCAGATTGAAGTAACCTGCTGTATGAAGAATAAATTTAGAGCTCAATTTGCTGAGTTCTGTAGTAACTTCCTATGAAAAACAAGAAAAGCTGAGAGATCTATACAATTATAGAAGGTGACTATGTATAAATAGAATTAAAGTCGTAGAAAATAAGTAAATATCAAGTCTCTGGCATGAATATTTTTAGTGATAATTAAAACTTTACGATTCAGGGGATAGTAATTAAAACTGTCTGGTAATTTGGGTTACTGAAATCTACGACTTCTCAAAAAACCAAGCAAATCAACTTAACCCTTACGAGACAGCATGCCTTCGCTTAGGGCGTACCTCGGGGACGAAGGAGAATCGAAACTAGCATGGGCCGGTAGCTTTGCATCGTTAAGCCTAACTTTAGAAAAAATTTTACAAAAACAAAAGTTTTTGTCCTAATATTGTAATTTTTGGTAAAATTTTAGATTACTAATTAAGCTGTAATATATTTTAAAATTTGCCTTTTTAATAATCTTTCCCCTTTAATTTATAAAAAGATGTATATGAAGAAGTACTTTCTATGAGAAATAATTTTCAGA
Source organism: Nephila pilipes (assembly GCA_019974015.1). Taxonomy (NCBI): domain Eukaryota; kingdom Metazoa; phylum Arthropoda; class Arachnida; order Araneae; family Nephilidae; genus Nephila; species Nephila pilipes. Next base: position 431 of record BMAW01057012.1, on the reverse strand, counting down.
AGCGCTAATGAAATTATTGCGAAGTTTTACCATAAAAAACACATCAATAAACTTCAAAATTAATAAATATATATATATACTATAAAAATATTTACAAGAAGTAACAAAACGTAATGTGAAGACCGAGTGTGGTAATTCTCGAAGTGCGGAGAAACGGAAAATCCTGTTTTGTCCACCTCTGACAAAATGCCTGCATCAAAAATCACTAGAAATATTCTTTTTAAACTTTTTAGAAAATTAATCACACTCTCAACATTAATTGGTTCGTCAACCATGTGAGTATACTCTTCTGATAAACAACGCTTTCTCACGTTGGAGTCAAGGCCTTCCGAAATAAAAAGGAAAGTAAACGAAATACATCAAACAGCAACGCAAAGTCAAAAGTACTGTCAGTACAGCTCTAAAAAGAAAGAGAGAAAAATTACATAGCA
>BMAW01056993.1:0-11647 GCA_019974015.1 Nephila pilipes | reverse complement strand
GTATGCGAGGAAGCTACTTTCTGTGCTTTGTGAAAATAAATCTGCACGATGGAAGAAAATTAAAAGGAAAAGAACGCATTTGACACGGACACCACTATTTTAGTTCAAAACGTTTTCTTATTAAATTTCTGTCGACACCACACGTTGTCACACATTCTAGAAGACACGGTGAATATTACTTGAAACGGCACTTTGAAAAGAGAAGCCGTGAATATTCAAGAAAAAGTTAATTTGCAGGTTCTCTGCACGGAACGAAATGTACGCCATCAGTAACTGAATTATTAGCATTGAAATCCCGAAGTAAATATATTTTTACCATAGATTTTATGAAATACTATTGACTGTCTTGTTGTGACATATAATATTAAAAATATTTATGAAACTATTAACTATATAAAAGGTAAAAAAAATAGAAATTCGACAGACTTACCATTTTTCTGTTCAGAAAGCCTAGTCTACTTCCCACCCTCCTTTAAATGCTCTTTTTTCGTCTGCATACTTTCAGTTTCGTTTATTTTCATGTCTTTTCGCAAATATGCTACTGTAGAATATTAATAAAATTGAATAAAATCATTATAAAATGGAGCAATGGTCTTTTGGAATGCTGACTTAAGAGGTATACTGGAAACTTCTTTAATGCTGTTATATATAATTACGAGAACTTCTAATTCTTAACTATCATACTTCTCTTCAGCTGGACTCGTTTTCTATGACATATAATAAATAGGATGTAATTTGCCATTGTCGGCTTCTTGTAATAAAACTGCTCGGTAGCCTAGTTTACTTCCGTCCGTGTGTTATTCTGTTCTCTTCCATATTTATAAATGTGTAAGACTGGATCTTCCAACGATACTTTCGTTAACTTTTCGAATGATTCTTTCTGTTGTGTTCCAAAAAGAAATAAATTTTCTTTCCTTGTGAGATCGCTTAACAATTTCGCAATTTTTGATTAATCTTTTATGTATTTTCGGAAATATCCTGTTCATCCTGGAAAACATTGTACTTTCTTTACGGTTGAGGGTTTTGGAAACCTTGCAACTGCTAATGTCTTTGAGACTGAGGGCTTGATGATTCCATTCTCTACTATGTGACATAACAATTCAACTTTTCGAAATTAGGAACTGACACTTCTTGACTTTTATCTCCAAACCATATTTCTTTGCTACTTCGGACACAATTTTAAGTTTTTGAAGTCCTTCCTTTTCATCTTTTGCTGGAACAAAAAGGTCATTCATATAACATACTAAAATTCTTTTACGTGTAAGGTCTCTGAAAATGCTCGTGACAAATCTTTGAAAAACACCTGGGCTCGTACTTAACCCAAAAGGAACTTTACTGAACTCGAACTGTCCATCTGGAACGATAAAAGACGTGAATTTTCTGCAATCTTCATCAACGCTGACGTGGAAAAAACCGTTTCGTAAATCTAACGTGGAGTAAACCTTTGCTTCTTGTAGCGTATCTAAAACATATTCGATGAGAGGTAAAGGAAAATTATCTTACACTAGATTTTGGTTGAGTTTTTGGTAATCGATGCACATTCTCGTAGTTCCATCTTTCTTTTTGACCATTACAACTGGACTGCTGTATTCTGATGATCTTGGGCGAATGATGCCTTCTTTAAGCCCTTCTTCTATTTGTTTATATACATCTTTTCTTTCCATGAATTCTAATCGGCGTGGCGAATGACTAACTGATTAATCATATTTTAAAATAATTCGCATGGGGACATCGGGGCTTGCCGTCTTTTCAGGCTTGTAACTTTCTATAACTTTCGCAAATTCTTTTTTTTTTCCGATGTTTTCCTCTAGCATCTGCATCAGGAATGCTGGAATTTCATATTTAACACATTCTACACTATTCTTCGTGAAGTTGACCGATGCTCGTTCTAAAATATCTAAACCTATAACTGCTTCGAACTTTAGTTTTGTTGTAGGTACCACATGCCAAGTTAGTGTATAGTTTTCTTCTTCCATCTGAAATTCTTGTTCGAAAGATCCTATCGTAGTGACTTGAGCATCACCTCTGCCGGAAAAGAGAATTTTATTCTTCGCTAGCTTCGATGGATCTATGTTTCGTCCTCTGGTATTTTCTTGTAGTAGACTGACAATATTTCTGGTGTCGATAAGGGGAGTAATTTTCTTGTTTCCAAACATTATTTCCTTGGTGCGTAGACTTTCTTGACTGATAGTGGCCCTTGTTGCCATAGGCTTGCTTGTTTCTCTCGTGAAATTGGTTGTTCTCTTCGGCTGACTTGTACTTGAATGTAAATGCAAGGATATTTGAAATGAATGATGAAAATGATATAAATGTAAGAAATTTCGTTCAATCTACTGTAATATAATTTGTTGAAAAACACCATTTTTTTTTGAAAGAATTATTTCTCATATCATTCTGAAATCCCTTTGTTAAATATTTCTACAGAATTAAACTAAATATCGTGAAAAAATATAAAATAATTCATTTAGAACCAAAAAAATATTCAGACATTCAGTGCAATAATCAGAGAGTTAAAAATAACAAAATCAACTATTTTGAGAATACACTTTCAATTTCTTAATTTAGAATTCATGAATCAGTCAGATTCTTTTCTTTTACAAAGTAATAAGTTACCATTAATTGAGAGAGTGAAACCAAATTGCGGAAATTATTTATGCAAACGCTGAAAACTTTTCATGTGAAAATCAGAAAGTTTATTTTATCTGGACAATAAAGTCTAATTACTGATACATTTATTCATTTCTCGCGTGAGAACGTTGACTGATTTGAGATACTATCGTTTATCAATTCATAAATATACAATAATAATAATAAAAAAGTACTCTTAGATTGTGAATTCAAGTACCATAATTTGAATATATATATATATATATATTCACTTAGAAAATAATATGCTTAGTTTACTTTTTCTTCGGATATTTCTTTTTATAATTAAAAATAAACATTACATGATGGCACTTCATTAGAACTAGACGGATTGTCCGAAAAATAAATTGTTTTACATGTACCTGGAATTTCGTGGTGAAACATTCATACTAAAAAAAGCTGTATTTTTTAACGCTATTTTAGGGGTCGATGTCCTGTTTTTTGTGCGGGTAGATTAAACACAATTTAGATGATCATTAATACGAAGACACATTTGATGCGAAGAAGCAATTGATGATTTCGCCGTTGAAGAGAAATTGTAGGTTCTTGTAGGAGTGGACACACTCGTCTTCGCAGAAAACTAATTATGGAATTGGATGAGGCACACATTTTCTTTGTAGTAGATCTGTCGTCTCTGGACACTGGCTATTCTTGGTGTAGAGTCATACGTTGGTATAAGCAACTGTGAAATTTTGTTGATCTCAATGAAATTTTGTTGATTTTCTAATTTTCTTTTCTTCTTGTATTAATCTCCCATTAACTTTATAGGCATGTCGAGTCGAACGCTAATAAGTTTTGTATGTATCCCAGCATCTCGGGTCGAACGCTCATAAATTTTGCACTCATTCTGGCATCTCCCGTCGAACGCTTATAAGTTTTGCGCACATTCCAGGACCAAACGCACATAAATTTTGTAGAAAGAAGGTGATGAGATTGTACAAACCGAATCCACACAGGTTTGCTCTTACGCTAAGGACTGGTTTATCTAGGGGAGTAATTCCATTACCGGATTTTATGATGATTTCGTAGGAATTCAATAAAGAGGCAACTTGTTTTACTTCGTTTATTGAATGGATAGATGGAGAGTGAAAACATTTACAACATAAGTTGACGAATTCACCAGTTCATCGGAGTAAGATAGATATTTAAAATCAGAGGCAATATTTAAAATCAGAAGTCAAAACACTGGTGTGATAAATTTGAACTAAATACCTAGAAATAGTATAAAGAACGTTCCGAGAGTAAAGTTCGTCATTTTTTACACACAAAAAAATTATTGCATAAAAAAAATAAACCATGTCATCAAGATCTATATATATTATTCTATTTTAAGACAAAGTCGCAATTGACATTGCGACATTTGTCGGTACGTGCAATCAATTTGAAGAAATCTCTCTATAAAATTTGTTGTCCTGCCATGCAACAAATCGTCACTCTACTTCCTCCACTTCAGCATTGTTTTGGATGGTCCTGAGCACTAACAATACGCAGTATGGATGCCACGTCTGACAATTTAATGCGCCTATCAGCTGACACCATTTTCTGTACTGTAACAGTGTTGTTTCATACGCAGAAGTAAAAAGAAAGGACGCCTATTTCGAACTTCATCCTCCACACTCTACCTTCCTTTACTTAACATGCAACACCAGTGTCCAACAATTTGTCCAACAATTTGACGAATCCATCATTAAGTTTGTTCATCATACCCGTTCTGTGATTGTTGATGAATGTTTGGTCCCATGTGTCCATTTATGCCGGATAACAGCACACACTTATATTGATGACCACGTTACCAGTCACGTCTCGGGCACGCTTGTCTGATGCTACCCTCTTTTTTCATTGAAATTTTATTAAGATAGACTTTCTTACAATGACGAGAAAAATAACCTTTCAATCTACGTATGAAGCAATTATAGATTATCTGATTCAGAAATTTTATTTGATGAGTAATATAATGTTGTGAGTTAATAAGTGTGAATGTTTCAGCTTATGAATTGAGGCATGGCTATACTGCCTTAAACAATGTTTTGAGATACAAGAAAAATCGACAAAGTACATCACATAAGAAATGTAAAATATTATGATAATACCCCAAAAATTATTAAAATGTTTTAAGGAAACTTTTTTAAACCAAGAAAAATTACGAATGTATAAGTACAAAGCAACACTGCAAAAATGGTTTGTGTCTGAAGTTCTAAAGGGGTGTCAAAAGATGAAGGTTTTTTTACAATGGAATCTTCAACAAATTATAAATATTGATAAAAATAATATAATACAAATATATGAAAGTGGATAAAAATTACTTGTATTTAAAGATATATTGCATCATTAAGATAAATTGTTATTAAAATTTGGTGCTGCCCTCTTTAAAAAGAAGCCGAAACAAGTTTCGCATTGTTTCATAAGTTACTAGATTCTTTAAAAATGTCCTTAAAAAGATAGAAAAATATACTATTTTAGGTTTTTTTTTTTCTTCATTATAACTATCTTTTGCTCTATACACTTTTGTAAGCGTTTCCCCAAATTTTTAAAGACATCCAAAAAGAAAGAACTCGGAAGGTTTTCTAAATAGGCATCTGTAAGGTAATGAGGAATTTGTTCGAAGTAAGACATTGTTCACCAAGGCATTATTTTTAAAGTACGGATATAAAAAAAAGTATTGTGAGTCAAATTCGGTGAATACGAATGAGTTTTTTGATAATTCTAACTTCACTTCATTAAGTTTAGACATCAAAACTGTACCCTCGTAATATCTTGAAGGAAGAGGATTATATTCTTTTTCAAATGCAGATTTATTTTTTGAGACTTCTTCAATCAACGGGTATAACAAAATCGCAGAAAATCTCCAAATTCTGTTTTTCTTTTATCATGTAATCGGTAGAATTGTAAACAGTTGCAAATATAGGAGTGCCCTGAAATTCTAACACAGTTTTGATCAGTTTAGGGGCTGAACGTTTTAATATAAGCGTTTAATTACTACTCAAAACTCACTCTTTTCATTATTTTAAGTAAATAAGTGTTTCTTGAATCAATGATGATAAAAATGAAATCATAAGAGGGAAATAACTGAGATTTAAACAGCTATCTAATCATTATGCTTACCAAATACAAAAATCAATTCGATGCTACGAGTGTCATCTCTTGTAGTTTCTAAGGACTTAGTTAATGACTCTGTTAAATAAAAATTAAATAAGCTCAAAACATTATCAATTGAAATAAAAAGAAATAATTGCGAACTATCTAACATTATTAACTGAAGAATCGAGTGAGTGAGTGTAAATCTTTCCAAAGTAGGGAATCATATTGGGCTAATCTGCCCATAAACGTAGTAAACACATATTTTATATCGAAAAATAAATTAATTTAAAATTGCATCAGCTACTGAACGAAACGTGTAAAAAAGGTATTACACTGTATATGTTTTAAAAATAAATATTTATGCGTAGTTCAAACCTTCTGAAATGTATTAAAAGTGCATGACCTTACTTAATTTATGTATTATTCCTGCAATTCCAATTCATAAAAAGACTTTGAAATGGACAGAGTAAACTTTTTTCAAGTACCATAGTTCATTATAATTATTTCTTATACAAATCGGAAAATGTTTATACTTGTTAACTAATAGTTATTACTAATTTAGAAATACTTCTTTTATGTATAGAAAAGCTTAAGATGCATATTTTTACGAAGTATGCAACAATATTCTGGAATAATTAGCATTTATTTTTCAAGGATCAAATGACAATAAAAATCATGATCAAAATTCCTGAATCATCGTAATGCCGCATAAACCATTGTATACACTAAGTATTGCTTTTATTTGTAAGGACTGAGAAAATAGTTTTTGTATGTGAATTCTTGCTCGGTTCAAACGAATTTATAAACTGATGCAGTCAATGTTTCATTAAAATTCCATTGTTGAGAATTAATAAGGGAACCTACTCGATAAGTAAAGGTTGGATGATTTTTATGACACTCGTTCGACGTGAAACGTGTGCTATGATAATGAAAAGAAACTCATAATTTAGATTACGGTGATTAATTACATCGTTAGTAGCTAATACCCCTCGTGCCTATCGTAATGATAATAATTGAAAATTAAATTATTTGCGCCTGATAAAAGCACGATGATTACATGACAAGACATGAAATTTGCATTCCTTAGAGAACAGAGTAGAAAACTATTTACGAGACGCATTGCATCACAGTTCATTCTCTATGATGTTATGTTTTAGCAAGTTAATAACTTACCGCAAAAAGTGATGTATCTAGACCAAAGTGATACACCCTCTTACAATAATAGAGAATCATTCATTACCTTTTTGTTCGGTTGCAATTGAGTTTTGCACTTTTCTAGCTCTCTGTTAACTCTGTTGAGTCAATGACAATGGAAAACCAGGCAAATAATAAGCGATTATATGAGAATATATCTTTTTATAATAGAATATTACACAATATTTATCTTATTTGGCCACTATTACAATTTAATGGCTATCAATTTGGGGAATATTCAATTAAATTTTGAAATGTGCAGTATACATAGATTACTTCTGTTTGCCTCTATAATAAATTTTCCTATTGCCCTCGATGCATTAGGTACTAGGAGTTAATGGAGCTCGCATCATATTTCTCTCATTTCATTATTACAGCAATTTTATTTTATATTCGTTAATTTATTAGTATTATGCCTATATTTATTAGTATTTATCTTAACAATATAAAAATTTTGACCAATACGTTAATAATATTTTTTTAGATTTAAGTATGTACTAGAAGTTATAAATTTTGTAAAAAAATGGTATTATTAATATGGTCATTATTTATCATTTTTCAGTTTTAGCAGCAAATATTATATTAAGCATATTAATTGAGTTTAACTTTTTTAAATTTAAAATTGTAATTCGGTCTTTTTGTTCCCTAATGTTTATTATCCTTATAGATATTTTATAAACAAATAATTTTATAACAATATTTACATTCATATTAGCTATTTTACAATATCTATGTTTTGAAATTCATGTTAATGTGAAAATATATCCTCAGAGATTGAATGAACTCCAGGATATTTATACTTCAAATCATAATTACAAGTAAATTTATTACTACATATCCCAAAAATCTTCACTCATATTGCCTCTAACTAATTCTTCAATTAATTCATCATTAGAAATATTTGTCGACACAACCAGAATCATCCAATACCTCTTGAAATAAACTACGAATTATCATAAAAAAATTAAAGTGTAATAAAAATATCATAGATATAATTGTAAATACAAGCATTACTTAAAAATAAAACATCACTTAACCATTTAAACAAAAATTATCTAGAAAACTAAATACTGCAAAATAAAATATTTTTCTAAATAACCTCTCTAAGTCAATCAAATGATAGTAAAAATTTTTTTATCTTTAATTAGACAAATAAGCAAATATTTAATATCCCGAAACCAAAAAAAACCCGAATATTTTGAAAGTGAATAAAATAAAAGAAACTCTTAAATCAAATCCAAAAACGTAATATAATACCAAAAATTATGTACCATTCTCTAATTCATATAAGAAAGAAATCTAATGTAAATAAAATATGGATTTTAATTTACGGGTTCGCACAGATACATAAAACTATATACTAGAGCTTAATAATCAGCTCTTGTAGAATGTTCAAAATTTATGTATTTAAAATTTTTACTTATAAATAACGGAATTTACAGACACAAACACATAAAATGACATGTTATTTCTTTCATATCAAAAGTTATTTTGTTTGTGCTTGGAGACACACAAACACACTTATCTTTGCTTCGTTACAAGACCAATAAGCGTACAATATATCTTTATTTCTCAACACAATAAACTATTATATTATACTATTATTTTAGCTGCGAAACATAACTTATGTTTAATTATTTTTATTTCATATGAGTTAGTTGCAGAAACGTAACCAAATAACATATCCAAGAGTGCGAAAGAAAATGAATGAATAATTATAAAAAGAGAAAAATAATGCTTGCTTGTATATAATAATAATACTTTCCAAAGTAAAAAATAGTAAATGTTCTGTAATATAAGAAAATCATTTCGTAATATCAGTTTTTTTCAAACAATAGGGAAATGATCAGCAATATTTATCACAGAATTAATCACTATGTTGGAACATCAATATTTAAACCAGTTAATCTGTCTTAATATTCTTAAGTAAATATTCTGTCCACATATTAAGGTAATAAAATTTAATTTTCGAAATTAGAAATTATTTGAATGAATCTTCTGTTTTTTAAAAATTAGTAATTATCCATTATATATATAATACCATGGTTTTCGTGGGTTTTTTCAAACGTTTAGTTTATTCATGCGTAGTTTATTTTGCAGGATTGGCAAGCAGTTTTTCTAGAATTAGATTGGAACATGTACTCTAATGGCTTAGAAAAAACTTAGGCTTAAAACAATATTTAGAATAATGGTATTAGATGTAGTACTATTACTTAGAATCCTTTTCTAAGTTCCAGTTATTAATAAAAAAAAAAGGGCAAGAGCCGATGTGAAGAATTAATATGTAAGTCGTCAAAAAAGAACCAACTAATTGGCTCTACCCCTATATTGCAGCATTATGTTCTCTCAGGGACTTGGAGGGAATATCATTATTTATGGTATTTTTGAAACGATAAAATCGTACTGTAACTGGTTTTAAGATAAGACATTCTTTTGGATGAAAATGAAAATATCTTAAATAAATAATTGGTATAAATAACTAAATGTATAAATTACATTAAGATGTAGTAATGATTAAAATGAATGATTTGCATTAATATTAACCAACACTTGTGAATCACCACCAATTAGAGAAGGACATAGCTCGTCATTTTGGGGCATTCGGTTTGCAACCGGAACTAAGTTTTAATTTTGCCACTCGTCGAGTAACTTATAGTAATACATATTCTGATTATTGATAAAAGAATAAAAAAATTTATAAGTGAACTATTTTGTTCGCATTATCTTGTATTCGAAAGTAATTTACCTTACTGAATACAAATGAAGATCTTAAAATTAAGATATATAAATAAAGAATTGTGTACACTTCAGTCACTGAATTAAGTTGATGATGAACTCGAAAATATATTGATTGATACCTTCATGTATTTAATGATTTTAGCACAGTTCTTTTGAAGCACAAATTAGCATTTGAAAATTTAGGTATATCTATTGCAGTCTCAACTAATCTAGATAATTTAGAGGCTGAAATTAAAAATTCATTAGACTATGACGGGCAGTTTAGGCTCTAGGGGTTTTGACTTTAATAAAGTAGAAGACATTATAAAAAAATTCCATTATCTTCGAAAACAATGCCGGACAGGATTATGCCAAAATGTCTTTGAATATAACATAGCAGCAGATGGAAGATAACGAGCCGATCTCCGCCTCATTTATTCCAAATGATGATCCAAGTGATATTAAAATTAATGCAAAAGTATCATTATTTGGATGATATAAGTCGGCACAAAATCTCAAAGAAGAACTCCCCGAATTCTTGCCGCTACAGTAACAAACATGTGTAGGTATTACGAATAGTGTCAAAATATATATCTGGATTAAATTGGAAACAATTATAGTTAATAATTTCTAATGCTACTGATGTAGAAAATAAGGGAATTGTTTCAATTGTAAAGAAAAGCAATGCTCTCATTTCATCGCATAATACATTAAGAAGGGCTATTCATCCAATTATTTCCTTAAACATTGTAAGAGTTGTGTTGTTTGTTATCAAGTTCACTAACTGTATCTGTGTCCCACTATTTTATCATTTTCAGTTTGAAGAACTCTAGGACGAAACACATAGTGAAAATGTAGATTTAATTCAACATAATATGGTTCATTAACTTTGCAGAGGAAACATTCTGAGACACTTTGTTTCATGCATAAACCAAACTAAAATGTTTGTACGCAAAAAGAGCTTAACATATCAGGAATTCTGAAATTATATTTTAAACTCGATATCAATTTCCATTTCAATATTTCATATATCGTTACACTGAAATCTCGCACATACATTACTGAGAGAGGTAAAGTGCTTAAACAAGTTGTCATTGAATGATATATATAGTGAGGTATTGTTTCAAATATTTAAACGGCATTCCGGGAAAAAACTCTCTAATCTTGATAAGCATTGAATTAGAGCTTTTTTAAGAAATGTGATGAACAGTGTTAGCACACCTTTTCAATATTCTATAGCAAATAAAAACCAGCAATTATTTCAGCGAATCCAACGGGGCACCGTTCTACACAGTTGCTGCAATACTCCAGTTGCAATTAATAGGTCTAAATAGAAAATAACTGCAAAGCAACAAATTTACATATCTTAGCATCCACTTGGAATAGCTTGAAAGAGAGAAATTGGATTTAATTTCACAACGCAAGAGTTTTGAAACAGACCACCTAAACTCGAAACTACAATAATTGATATATTGAACAGTTTGCTTAAAACGTGTGGCAGATAGTTTTTCTAAATATGGTACTATGGCTGCACTCAGTCCGCAGGGGTCAATTTTAAGCCCCCTATTGTACAACATCTTCACTCCAGACTTTTTACACCACGCCACAGTCAATGTACAGTGTACGCCTCTTTGCCGATGACTCTACCGTACTTGCACAACGAGCAAAACTACTATTAAAGTTCTCCAAAAGTGCCTCGACACTCTCGAACTTTGGTTAACTGACTGGAGGATCGCAATAAATGTCAATAAAACTCAAGCCATTATCTTCAGAAGATACGGAAAAATTGACCCTACAAAGAATTTAAACCTTTTCGAAGAAGAGATCAACTGGATTTCTGTTGTACGCTACCTTGGACTCCAAGCTAACCTACAAACAGCATATCAGATATCTTTCCGAAAACTTTTGGACCAAAATTCATCTATGCATCTCACTCATTGGCAGTAACTCACCCTCTTTCCCTAAGAAACAAAGTGCTACTGTACAAACAAGTTCTTCGCCCAATCATCAC
>BMAW01056984.1:0-11019 GCA_019974015.1 Nephila pilipes | reverse complement strand
GAGCATTTTATTTGTGATATTGTCTTTACCAGGTGCTTTATTTATTGCAATGTTTTTAATGTAGGTAGTAATTTCATTTGGCCAAACAGTTTCAATGTGTGTGTGAGGTGGGGGGTTGTTAAAAAAGTTTTGTAGGGTAGTGTGTACTTTTTGATCAATTTCAGTTATGTAATTTGTAGGGCGTTTGTTTTCTGTGAAGTTGTGTGTGAGTGAGTGTGCTAGGAGGTTAGATTTTTCAATGTCTGATTCAGCAGTATTATTGTTGTTTATTAGTGGGGGAATGTGACTTATTTTGCTTTTGAAGGATTTAGTAATTTTTCATATGGATTTGTCATGTATATTAAGTGTTTGCAAGGTCTGAGTCCAGCTATTTTGAGTGAATTTATGTATTTCTTTTTTGATTTGGTTTTGAATTCTGTTAACTTGTGTTTTAATGTTGGGGTCAAGTGTTCTTTGAAATAATTTTTTGGTTTTGTTTCGTAGTTTAATGAGTTGTTTAATGTTGGGTGGTGTGTATCTTTCGTTTTTTGTTGTGATTGGTGTGGAGGCTTTTTGTTGTGCATTATTAATGCATTTTGTGAGGTCATTAATTTTTTGTTCAAGTTGTGTGCTATTGTTGATGTTAGAGTAGTTAATTATGTTTATGTTATTGTTAATTTCTTGTTGAAAGAGTTTCCAATTTGTCGTGATGGCTCTTTTGTTGATGTGATGTGTAAGGGTAAAATTAAATTCAAGAATTATTGGGTTATGGTCTGATGAAAGTTCTGGTATGGAGGTGATGGTGTGCTTGTAATTAAAAAATTTTATGAGTGCAAAATCTATGGTAGTGGCTGAGTTGTGACCGTATCTTGTGGGTGTGGGTGGGTATACTAGTGTAATGTCGTGTTGATTAATATAATTATATAAGTTAACCCCTCTAGGTGTGTTAGTGTTTGCGTTCCATGTTGGGTGTTTCGCATTGAAATCACCTATAATGACACAATTGTTATTTAAGTTAAAGATGGTGTCAAGATCTTGTGTGAAATTGGAGTAGTGTGAAGACGGGGGTATGTATGTGGAGACGAGTGTGCAGCTGAGTGGTTAGGTGGGGTGAGAATAACTATGGTTGCTTCTATGTGTTGGAGTGGAGGGGTAGTTAGGCGGTGATGTGCAAGTGAGTTTTTAATGTAAATCATGGTGTCTCCTGATGCAATTTCTTGTGTGTGCCTATCGTCTCTGTAGGCAGTGTAGTTTGGGAGGTGTACAGTGTTTCGTGGTCTCAGGTGTGTTTCTTGTATCATTATTACGTCGGGGGAATGCTTCTGTACAAAATCTCGTAGCTCAACAATACGAGATTTTAAACCATTCGCGTTCCAAGAGCAAAGGCTTAAGCCGAAAAATTTGTATCTATTGTTGTGTGCAACTATTGTTAATTGGTTTATAGAATTAGTCATCATTGTCCAACAGAGCTTCTATTAGAGCATAGGTTTTGTTTGTCTTGCCTTTTGCTGCTTTAATTTTGGAAATATTCTTGAGAAGTCCTGGGAGTTGTTTGAATATTTCTGTTAGAGTTTGGAACATCTCTATGGCTTGAAATAAGTCAGGTGTTTAGTCTTTTTCTTCTATTTGTTGCTTTTTGTTCTTTTGTTGCATATGCTTGTTTACAAGGTTTATTGCTTTGGTTCTGTTGTTTTTGTTTGAGCTGATGGTAGGTTTTTCTTGTTTTTGTGGTGGGTTTGTTTCTGGTTCCCGTGGCGCCAACTGTTTTTTGGAAACGGCGTTAGCAAAATTGAAGTTTTCTTTGATCAAGTTTTGTCCTTTGGCGATGATGTTTTGCTTTTTCGGAGGTTTTGGGAACTTTTCGCATCCTCCATATGAGGCGAGGTGTCCCTGATGGTCGCAATTAATGCACTCCGGGTTTAATATTCTTTCTTTTATTGGGCAGTCTCTGGTGAGATGAGGTTCTGCACATTTCAGGCATCTTGGGTTTATGTGACAGTTTTCTGCCGAGTGGTGAAAAAAGTTACACCGATAACATTGTGTAACTTTACCGCTACCGCTTACCTACCTCTGTAACCCTCAATTTTGATGTTCATGTAACACAGTTTGGAGATTTCAAATATTTTCTCGGCTTCTTGTGTTCTCGGTAGAGTAGCAAGATAGACCGGAAGTGGAAGCTTGGTTCTTCTGTTTGTAAGTTGTACTACACGGATGGGGTTGAAACCTAATTCCAGTAGTTCTTCTTTAATATCTTCAGGATTTGTTTCCCGTGGAAGTCCTTTAATTATGGCCTTCACAGGTCTTTGTTGTACCGGGAGAATAACGTAGTATTCGTACTCGGCTCTGGTGGACAAGTATTGGACTAGGTTTCTATATTCGTCTGGGATGTTTACATATAATTTGATATATTCCCCTGAAAGCTTTGTGCGAAGGTCGGGGATAACAAAGTGTATGGCCTGAAGTTGGTGCTTGTAGTTGTTAATTTTTAACATTATTGGTGGAGGGAGTCGTTCCTTGGGTGGGAGGACGACCTCGTTTGTTTGTGTGTAATCTGATTCTTGAATTTTTAAATTTTGGAATTTATTCTGTGTGGTAGTAATTCCAGTAGATTCGGTGATTATTTGTCTTTTAGCTGTTTTTCGATTTGGGGGAGTGACGAAGCCGTCTTCATCTTTCCTTTTTAAATTTAAGTTTTTAGTTGATGTGGTAGGTAGAGTGAATGTGACAGCCAGGGGTAGAACAAATAAGAAGTGATGAATAACTTGATTTACTACATGAAGAAAATGTATTAATTAAATAATTATTTATTTAAAAAGTGGTAGTTAAAGAACTCATTTATTTGGGGAATTTGTAAAATTTTGGATCTTCAGATTCATAAAAGCTCTTCATGTGGTGATATACATATATTACACAGTTATGCAAGGTGTTCTCAAAACTTAAAGGCAAAATCTTAAGGAAAGATAGAAGGCATGAAAACAGTCAATTTTTGCCCTTTCAATGCATAAAGGGAGGGAATGCGGTGAACCGCTAGAGGCGCTGTAAAGGTAACCATATAGCACGAGTTCATCAACGTTTCTAACATGCATTTCAAGAAGCATGATGATGTCAGGGTTCGGGAAAATGCCACCCTATCTAAAATCTAGCATAGAAATGACAATGAAATTGCGCTTTGCTTTTCATTACAGCGTCGTCAAACGGTTAATCGCTTGCTGTCTTCCTATGCATTGTAGGGCGCATATTAAAATATTTTTCTTATTTGGATGTTTTCTATAACCTCTAAAATTTTTGCTAAAAGTTTCTAAATGCTCTACAGTTTTCTATCGATATGAGAGGTATTACAAATTACCTAGTTAATTATTTTCATATCTTGATTGAATTTGTGTATATATTCAGTTTCCTCTAAAATTCTGTGCAACTGATACGGCTGAAAATTTCAAACATTTCGTTTTCACCGTCTGCCCTTTCGTATCTATGTTAGTTCGAAAATGGCTGTAATAAGTTCAATCGAAAATAGGCTAACCATTAAGATACCATTCATAAATCTGTATGCAATCCTTCTATCAACAGCATTAACGATATTGATAAGCTATTGACTCCTTAACCATCTTTATTCAAAATGCCATTAACACTTCTAGCAACACTAAAAGCATCCTAAACCCCTTACCTAAGATCGCCGCCTCATATCCATAATATTATCAAAGAAAGAAACCTCATCACGGAACAATGGCAACAAACCCAATACCAATCATACAAAACCCTTTTAATTAAAATGAAATCGCAAATTAACGAGCAAATTAATATCCATAGAAGCAACAAATGGGAAGCTCTATTTAAGGAACTTAAAACAGAAGATAACTCTCTTTTCAATTTAAACTAAAAATTGCTAAGAAATACTATAATATTCCCCTCTCAGTAGATATAATGGATCAGTTTTCTCCTCCAAAGACAAGGCTGACCTGTTTACTTATTCCCTGGAAATTTCATTCCAGGAAAATGGTGAAACGTATCATAATGTTAAAATTGAACAAGTGGATTCGGTTAATAATTATCTAAATTCTTACTCTAATCTAAATGCCACTCCGTCTCTTATCTTTCCAACTGAAGTTTCTGCCATAGTTAAAAAAATAAAGAAAAGAAAAGTTCCATGTGTCGATGATATGAACAACATTGCCTTCAAATGTTTTCCTTTAAAAGCCATTACTCATTTAACTAAAATTTTCAACAAATGTCTACTACTATCTTATTTCCCTAAGAAATGAAAACATTCACTAATTATTCTTTTCCCCAAGCCGGGTGGAAATCACTCCCCCCCAATCATAATCATAAAACGAAATTTGAAGAGATCAAGAGTTACAATAAAATCATATATTGCCATATTCCCTTGTTTTTGCTAAAGGCCACGCATTTTGTTTTTTCTGATTTAACAACAGAAGCCTTCTTAGTATGTCTGCGACGATTTATTGCAAAGAGATTCAAACCATCCATCCTCAGGAGTGGCAATGCGACAAATTTCTAGGGTGAAAAAAATATTCTCACCAACTGAATTGAACTTTTTGGAAATCCAACTCAATTTAACGATTTAATGCAAAACGCGGAATACAATAGAAAATATTCCAACCGCGTGTCTTTATTTCTGCGGCTTACGGGAAGCAGACATAAAGTCGATGAAACGCATTTTATTAAAACTAACAAAATCAGCGATCATGAATTTTGAAGAATTAACCAATGTAGTAATGCAAATCGAAGAAGTTTTGAATTCTCATGAATTATTACTGCTATCATCAGATCCTTTTTCTCTGGGACATTTTTTGACTAGAATTGCTATTTTATCTTTTCCTGAACAAAATACTGCTTCGGATTCTTTATCTTTTCATTTCATGAGGAAACTCATTCATCGAGACAGGTTCAGGAATCCGTGCTATATCGAATATCTGCATTACATTCAAACCCGTTGCAAGTAAAATACCGAATGTCCAAACTTGAGGTTGAATCCGCTCGTTTTATTGCAGAATTGCATCACCAGGCTCATGGACTAGCTTATGGGCCGCATTCTATTGGTGTTTACTCGAGTTATTGACCTTGTCAAAGTTGTTGAACCAAAGACATCTACAGTTACAGACAGATGTCCTAAGGCGAGCCGTCAGCAAACTGTTGCCGTTTCCAATTTCAGATATCCCTGCACACTATTACGGGACTTCAGAAAGAAAGTTCACAGTTTTTAGTTATTTCTTAAGAGTTGATTCCATTTGTATTTTTGCTAATTTTATAATTCAGTTTGAGAATATGTGATTTAAGATTTAATTTGTACATTTCAGATTTGTATTATCTGTTACATATGGAAGTTGATTACGTGAAAGGTAAATGTAATCGAAGGTCATGAATGATTAAACCCACTCATGATAGAGGGCGCTGCTAGTACTAATTTTGTCATACATCTTCAACACACGAGAGCGGCAACATGTACACGCTTTTCTAATAAATTGATTTGTTGATTAAATTAGTTGTAGAGATTAGGACATTATGTCTATGATGAAGAATTAAGAAACACGACCCACTAAACCTCCTTTTTGATTGTTGACCCCGAACAATATTATTCTGAACTGTTTCCGACAAAATGTGATGTAGGAAAATTAATATTATTTGAAACAGTTGATAAATTTCTGCGAGTAAACGTAAAAACATAATTCAGTGATTTAAATTATCAGATTTGTTCTTTGATAAATATTGATGCATGGGCTGCAATATAGAAAAAGTAATTAAATTATTACACAAATTTAATAATGAGATATTTCAAGTCAATTTTACTTCAATAATTCTGTACAGTAAAATGTATTGCTAGTCTTTTTAAAAATTCATATTTTGAAAAACGCTGCATTAATCCCTTATTACATAAAGAGAATTTTTTTTAAAAAAAATGATAAAAAAATGTTTGTATCGATAAACAAAAACGATTTAAAATAATCAGATATTCATTCCATTTAGTAAATAATTAAACAAAAAATACCAATGCTATCCCTTTAATCTGCACTTCTCTCTTTCCCAACTTTTTGTAAAATCTCAAATGTGTTCACTACATAATTTAATATGCAAATAAATAACACTAATAAAAAGAGTTCATGGCAAAAAATCAGACAGAGTAAAGTGTCCTAGGGACTGCTACTCAAGTAAAATTTTATTGCTGCTACGTTAATTTTCGATCTGCTTTTATCAATGCTGAAGTATTTTTTAAAACTATTTTTCTCTTTGCAAAAAAGAAATACGAGTAAAATGAACTTTAATTCCCATACCCCTTCCCGAAAAATTCATAACGAAAATTATTGAATGTATTCTTTATATCAGAAAAAGACGGTAGCTTCGTTTTCATTCACTGCATTTTCGAAATCTCTACATACAACATGTCTCTATACACAAAATTCCTCTTTACGAGCTTTTTATTTTTATCCGTGTTTAGAATTTTTAACATTAAAATATTTGTACCGTTTGTGCATATTAACACAAAGTAAAACATACACAAGATTGCAATGGCATTCAGAAAATTCTTCCTTTCCCTTCTCTTTTTCAAGTAAGGTGTTGTAAAATACTTAACTTTTTTGGTGAGTATATATCATACTGTTGAATTTTAACTACCATTATTTTTATAATATGTGTTACATTTCAATATAAATTTCAAAAGAATCGCAGTACCTGTGTACATTCCCTCTCGAACAATAGGAACGAACTATTTCATTTCCCTCTCAAGAACTTCTCTTTTCACTCAAGACTTCAAACACCATCCAGTATCTTTTACAGACTCTAAGAGCCACCAGAGGTCACTAGTACCTCCGTTTGTTTTTTCATGATATTAACACTTCTACTCGCCCAATTTTACTCTTAAGTTCTCATCACCGTCCAGGAAACAACATAGAAGAATGTCATTCCCATTTTCAGCCAAAGCAACTTTTTTTTTCAGGCTAGAAGAGCGCTCTAGGTGCCCGCACAAATCAATTTCAAACATTACGCTATATTATTTAGGGCAGAACAAAAAAAATTTTAAGAAAAAAAAAAAGAATTGCATGTCACTTTCCTTTCTTTCATCCTTTTTGCACTACTGTTACCAGTTCCTCGCTTCGGCTCAATGTAATCTGTCTGTTTTTTCCTTCTTAATATTTTAAAATGAAACAAGAGTAAAAAAGCTTGACCAGGCTGGTACTCCAAGAATTATTAATATGTCGATGCTTAAAAGATAAAATATTTTTGACACATGCGTTTTGAAATGTGGAAAAAATTGTTCAAATAAAACTAAAATATATCACCAAATCTAAAATGTCAAGCATCTTCAATGCAAGTCATAGAGAAAAAAAAATGTAGAAAAAAATATGTGTCAATGGATGCAAACATTTTTTGCCATTGGAGGCGCTATAGTCAAAGAAATAAATTTCTCATTGAAAACGGAAGTAATATTAAATGGTACGTTATGTCAAGATGAATGAAAGTGACAGTCGAAAATATTCGTTAATTCTAATTTGTTTGTTTAAATTAGTCTAGTAGTGAAAATTACTAAATATATTCTGTAATATGGGAGACATAGTCTACATCTCCACCTTACGAACAAAAACTTTCTCTGCCCAGATATTTGGTTGGACAATCTATACATCCATATTTATATACACAAGATGAAATAATTAGCGATTATCCCTCTCAAATTTAAAAGTATTTCATTTGCCAAACTATATTGGTATTAGGTTGTGTATATCTTTTTTTTTTTTGTAAGTATATTAAGCTAAGTTATAATTGTTCAGCTCTCTCAAAGCTGCACACAGTGAAATTAATAAAAATTTGGAACACTCCAGGTTACATTTTAATCCAATAAATATCTATCAAACTTATTTAAATAAACAAACTTCTTCTCTGAAGGGCATATTTAACCACTGTAACAAAATAGTTTACCACTATTATTATTTAATACAATATAGAAGTTAATTATATTTATTTGTTTTCTGTACATTAGGCGTAGTAGGAGGGTCTTAGATTGCTGTTTGATAACCGCTGATTCATCCGGTGGTAATTCTTGTGCAGACCATCACGAATGTGAATGGCAATATAGTGATATGCTTTATAAATATTATGTTATAAAATAAATAACATAAAATTTGGGGAAAAAAGCAATATCCTTAGCAGCTCGAGGAACCACTGCCTAAGTTTTTAAAACAAGAGCATATGTTATTTATTGAAAAGTATTGAATATTTCTTAATGCAGAATTTTTTAAAAGCAAGTTTGAATTTCGGTTTCGTTTAGTAGAATATTTATTTCACATTACGAAGTATTCTTCCTTTCACTTTCTTTGAAATCCCTTCATAAATGATTCGAGAAACGCGCTACGATCGCCTTTCAAATACACTCTTTCCTTGTGATTGAACTTGTGAGTGTGTGTACGTGTAGTTCAGTCAAATGATCGGAACTCCAAACTGTCTTTCCCAAAATACACTTTGATATTAGTAGAAATAATTTTGGTTCGTTATTTACAATCCACTTATTGATTTGAGAGCTGCAAGTGATGCTACGTAAACATTTCTGGTCGAAGTTGTGAGTTGTTATTGAATTTTTCAAGTGTTTAAATGAGGGTGTGTGGGCCCTTTCGAATTCTATTTACCCCTCTGTATTTCTAAAATTGCAATTTTGTGTAGCGATTGGCAGCAAAAATGACTGATTTACTTCCAAAGAGTTGCTAAGTTTAAGCAAATGCTATCTGTACCAAATTTAAGTTTTTTTTTTTTTTTCTCAATTAGAGTTATTCTGGGAACAAAATTTAAAAATTTGCAAGGTGAGTATAATTCTGTTATCAGTCAAAGTGCTGTATATAATGTCTAATAAGTTGTGGATGAATAAGTCGAAATAACTGCTATTCTTATTGATATGGAATTTGATGTTAATAGTAAGTTATAGTTGCAAGTCAAAATAATTTTGTAAACTTCACAGAGTAAATTTGTAATCTGATTAAATTTCACAGCTTCTTCGGAGAATGCTTTTGTACGTTTACCGCGTATTAATTTACACATATTCTCGGGAGAAATACATGTTTGGTCCACATTTAGAGATATCAATAAATCTCAAAAGAATTCAAATTGTTTTTATTCAGCATATTGATTTTTATTGGAAAAGTTGTAACTTCTTAAATCCCATCAGAAACTTGAGCCGTTTAATCTATGTTAGTACTGTCTATTTTATTAACCATCCAAAGCGCTATTGTATTAGCTGGATCATTGTTGGCGTACCAGAGCAATTTTCAATTTTTTTATCACTAGCTTCAATTTTAATTACATTTTGTTCAAATATATTTATTTTAATAATTTATCGTTTGCTTTAATTTTTATACATGAAGTTGATATAATATTCAATTTAAAAATGTATGGTTTTCTTTAATGTTAATTACATTTAGCTTAAATACATTCAATTTAATAATTTATCCTTTCCTTTAATTTAATGTCGGAAAAGATTATTATTGTCCATTTATCGATATTTCATCGCTACTTTTTTCCTTATATTTCTTGGCTTAAATTGATAATAATTGTACATGAAAAACGCATCTTGGGTGGCTAAATCTTTCTTTGTAAAACTTTGCATAAACATTTATTAATATTATGTTGCTGTAATAACTGCTAAAATAGTTTGCACATATGTAAAATCTGTAAAAACTGTTCTATCATAAAATGTCCTAGGGTCTTCAACGTTTCTGCCAATCGCACATTCCTTAACAATTCGGACGGCTTTCCAGTTCCAAACTCTAATCCTGAAAAGAGTTGACGAATACCCTGCTGCGATGGTTCTCCCGAAATAGTTATGAGTTCCTTTTTCGTATTATTGTAAGGGATCGTAGCATCCTGGCTCAACAAAATATCGCCCAGAAGTGACGCGATCTCAGACAGTAAATTGGAAATGACCTAATTGTATTTCGTCAGAGATTCTGTGAAAACGCTGATGTAACGAGGTTTCACTCATAAACCCTAAACCAATA
The DNA here is from genome assembly GCA_019974015.1 of Nephila pilipes. NCBI lineage: Eukaryota > Metazoa > Arthropoda > Arachnida > Araneae > Nephilidae > Nephila > Nephila pilipes. Next base: position 1,048 of record BMAW01056984.1, on the reverse strand, counting down.
TCCGATCTTTTATAAATTGATATTTCAGATGCACTTACCTCAGACATTGCTGAATGAGATCCAAATATTCCTGGTAGATGGAGAAAATCCACTGAATTCACAGAATTATTTTCGAAATGAAAATATTTTAGAAGCTTATTTGATTAAGCCGAATTGTAATCCAAATCCACTTTCAGAAGAAAACTGTCCCCATTAAAGAGTTATAACGGTATTATCTGATTATACCTTAGATACTTATTTATTCACATTTTGAACATCCTACAATGAAACTTATACGTGCCGTCTTTGTGGTAATAGAAAATTATTTAAAAACTAGGATTCTATATTTTCGAGAGAACTGATTATTCATGTTTTTCAAATTTTCCGACACTGGAGCATCAGAGTTGGAAAAAAAAGATTTGGAACATTCTGAATTGGAAGCATATAGATTAGAAACAAATATTTAACACTTTTTATTTTTTTACAATTAGATGGCAACCTCAACCAATGTCATAATAATGAGAATTAATAATTTGAATTAACAATACTGCGATGTTCTACGCAACTTGAACATTTGAAGGATTGTCTCTTTCTTTTTTCAAGCATATTGAGAATCTCGAGGAAATAATTGTTTATTTTAAATCTTTTTATAAATATATATGACCGATATTATTATTTTGACCAGTAGATGGCACTGACAAGCCATATTTAATTGAAATAATTTTAAAGATCAACATCATGACCTAATTTCGTGAATAAAATAGAACAAAATCACACAAGTATAAGGAATATTGAGAATGATTTCGTGAACATAGTATTTAATAAATGCCGCAAAAATAATTCTATTTTGACGGCCAAAAAGAAACAAACAAAAACCGTGACTATAAAAGTCGATCGCCAATTGTAATGCATTGATATTTTAATGGAAGAAAAGAAAAAGTCTACCTTCTACGTAAGTTGCTTGTAATGTAGAGTAAATATTGCTTCTTAGGCGTATAAATCATTTGGAAACTTATGTGTCAGTTTAAAACTTGTCTATTATTACATGTTTCTACTCTACGCCAAGAAA
>BMAW01056976.1:19581-31136 GCA_019974015.1 Nephila pilipes | reverse complement strand
AATGAGAATCGTGTTGATGCTATTTTGGTTTTACGCAGGGGTATTGTTATGTTTTAATTATTACTAAGAAATAACTGAGATATCTGGATACATAATGCTGTGAATTACATCTATGAATGGTGATTTGCTGGGTTTCAGGAAGTCTTAGACCGAAACAACTTGCAATATGGAGAGGATAGAATTTCATCTGCTAAGTTCTGTAATGACGGCCTGTGAATGGTTGAGAAACTTTGCAAAAAATATATAACTCTGGACGTTAAATATGCAAGAATTTTATATGTATTCAAGTGCAAATTTTCCATAAATTTCAGAGGGATGCTTAAGTGCTGTCGCAAACACGTAGTCATTTAAGTGGAATCCCAGTACAGTTGAAAACCGTTAGATGACACAAAGGAAGCTGTTGTATTTTAACGGGAAACGAGGCACACATACAAAAAGCAAAATGAATGGAAAATATGATTTTTATTAAAGAAAAATACTACATGAAATTATTCGTCATTATCAACAGAAATTATTTAAGTTAAATTATTTTTCAGGCTGCTTTTTTTTTCTTCCTGTGAAAGAATTTATTACTTTTCAATGATTCTTCGTTTTATATGCATTCACTTTTCTCCAATTGATTTTTTAAAACCTCAAATGCGTCTTTAGGTTCAGTTTGGTTTAGTTTAGTTTATATTAACGTCGCACTAGAAGCAACACCAGGGCTATTGACGACGGACCTCGTAATTTTTAACCTCGGTCAAGTGATGAGGACGACACCTGAGCTGCACCCCCCTCTCCTCACTAACTTCCACACCACGCTAACTGGAGGACTTTGGGTCCCAAGCGATTTAACGTGCATCAGCCCCGGCTACACGACGGGTATTTGCGGCCGTCTTGAGGTTCAATAATTTGAGTTACAGGACTTTAATATAAAACTTTGATATTTATTATTCTGATTACATATATAAAAAAATTCTCAGCTAAAAAAGTATCTTTAGCAATTTTTCCTGAAAATATCTGTCAAGGTATCAATTTTTTTACACTGTATTTAAATTTGAGTATAAGTTTTATGTAAAATATTTAAAATGCTAAGTTATGATGAACAAGTGAAATATATATATAGAGAGAAAACTATTAAAGGAATATAATTACTTTCTGATTAAGTTGTAAATACATTTTTTTAAATTGTGTATTATGTAAACACCCAATAAACATTTATCTTACTAAATTTTTTAAATAATGATAACTCTGAGTATTGTGGGCTGCCATGTTTAAGATACTTAAAATTGTCAAGTATAGGTATATGGTAAGTGAAGCATGAACTCAGGTGTTTTCCTCGGTACCTTATCGGGGCTTATAATTACAGACTTTCATTAATAATACTCATTTAGTTCTGTAGAGAGAGGATAGCTCCAGTTATAAATTTGAATATTTCGAAGTATTTCGAAAATCCACAAAATATTTTTATAATTTTTAGTAAACTATTTTTCAATCTCAGCTTTTCCCACCTGGATTCAATTTATTTTATTTTTTTAGGTCGTTTTATACTTAAAGGTGTTTAATTTATAAGTATTACAAGTTTGAATATATCTTTGCAATTGTTAGTGTAGTAAGTTGTTATTAAAAGAATTGAAAATTGTTTTTGATAAATACGATTAAGACCTTAAATGCAGAAACGCTCAGAAGATACCCTTGATTTAATTTTAATTCATCTAGATCAGTGTAAACCATGATGAAAACAGAGACCATGAATTTTTGGGTCGAAACAATGATTTTGAAATTTTCCTACAAGCTTTATTTTCACGACACCACTTAAAACATTTGTTTGTTTCAAGACTCCCCCTTATCCCTACTAACAATTTTAACTTTGTTAAGAATCTGAAATAGTGCATTTCCCTTTCTCGAGAATAAACAGGATTACGCTTCTCAACTTGCAACGGACAGGATACAGAATCGAGACAGTCTCCAACAAACAATGCCAGATGTTAAAACGCCTTATTAAATAGCTCGACATTTAATAAGGCGTTATTAATGAGACAACTTTAGTCTGGTTGGTATAAGTGCAGTAAAAAGAGACTGGTAAACTTTTCTTCGAATCCATTGGACGAAGGTTCGAAGCAGCCAACAACAACTCTCTCCTCCTCCGAGGGGTCAGAAATTCACCCAACGACGAACTTAGACACTAGATGACAGTACAGCCTATAACTACTGATTGCATATACCCCCGACGCAAAATACTTGCCTCATTGTGTTTAAGATAACCGCACATAAATCACATCTGGTGATATTCTGGTTATGGCGCACGTGTTGACGATACCCGCCATTCATTTCGAGACAGCCGATGATTCAAATGGAAGCAGTTCCAAGTAAAACTTAATTCAACAGGGAAGGGATGTGTATCGATTGGCTGAAAAAAAAAGTAACCTTCTCTACAAATATCGAAGTTTCTCTTCGCATGTCCTGATGATACTGGAGGGGGAGTATGCAGCGACTCTCTTCAACAATAACGCCAGATGTTAAAACTCCTTAATAAATAATCCGAATGAGATGTCTTCTTTAGTCTGGTTGGTATAGGTTCAGCAAAAAAGGATCGGTCAACACCACTGGACTAAGGTTCGAAACAGCCACTAAAAACTTTCTCCTCCTACACGGGGTCAAAAAATCATCCGACACCGAACATTCATTTTAACACGGCACTACATTGAGTTTTCAACCGACTGAGACGAACGATCTCGCATTCTATTCACGAGAATTTTATCTTAAAAGCAGCGCAGCCAACTGTGCCGTAAAGAATTATCATTGAACTTCGAAGTCTCAGTATTCTGAGCCAGATTTGTGGACAAACATCGTATTTGTCTCTAAAACCTCTGCCAAGAAAACTCAATTGATTAAATTAAAAACATAATTTGTAGAATAGTCTGAATGTAAATTCGACAACCTTTGTCATTCGAAAGCTTGGGTCAACTTATTCAATAAAATTCGAAAACAGAGACTCGAAAAAAGAACTTTAGAAGGGATTTTTATTGAGATATCGAGATAATTAAGCTGTGGTAGTAAATAAAAATTAAGAAAATTAAGTTTGCGTTCATCAAATGAAATGTAATTTCCCAAAAACTTCATTTTCCAAGATAGATATCAAATCTGTTTGAGAAATTCACTGAATGTATTTATTACTTTACCAAAGCATTTTTATCTTGATAATTGTTATCTGTGCAACAAACGATATTAATTTTATTTTTATTTCTATACCGCTTGGGAAAGTGATGTTTTATTTATATATTTATTCCTACTGCAGTGTTTAAAAGCGTTCTTTGACATGGTCAATTAACATTATAAAACATTAAGTCTCGACAAATTTAACGTGCAACAGCCAGTGCCTTCTCTATAAAGGAGTCTGGGTGCAAGAAAGCATTTGGGAACATAAATTTTTTGAAAAGAAAAGAAATGCTACAAACAGGAACATATATTACTAATTAATAGTTATTTAATGAGTGATTTGGTTTTTGCTAATTCATTAATTACTTCGGAAAAATTAAAAGTTTTAGCAATGTCTTCTTTACTATAAGCAAATACATTTAAACGTTCTGCACACATGATTGACTAAAAAGTTCAATTTAGGTGAGGATATACTCAAGAGTTCTCCGAATCAAATAACGAAAACTAACCACTCGCATCATCAAGAATTGGTTTGAAGATTGTCGAAATTCAGCGATGCACTATAATAATGTTTACAATAAAATGAACTTTACGTCATACTTTCAGCGATATAAGTATTTTCATTTTTTCATGTGCAGGAGTACATTATTTTAGATCTTGATCATGTCGGGGCCCCGGTGCATAACATAGCATCCCTCAGACGTTTGACCCTGTCTATACTTTTCAGTTTATTGCAGCGCAATACAGTGCATTATATACACCCACACAATATATATATATATATATATATATATATATATATATATAATTTTTATTATGCATAAAATTTTTCTATTCATCTTTGTTTCTATTAAATTTATTGATACGGATCTTTAGGGGCATCAGTATTAGAACCCTCAATTCGATGAAAACAAAGACGCCCGTGCTCCCTCCCCCCTATATATCAGCTACTTTCCGAATATATCATCGACACTGACTGACATCCATTAAATGTCCACGCCCTAGTAATGCTAGATCACACTGAGACGAACTGCGTTCAATTCATACAGTTATTAAGTCATGATTTCTCCAAACTCTGGTAAATATTTCATTCGTAATTGGGTTCTTATTTTTAATTCTATTGGCACTTTTTATTTTGTAAACAATGTACAGTTTGTTGAATCTTTTAAAGTTTTGCAAAAAGTACACTCTATAACAAAAAAAAAAAAAAAAAAAAAAACGATGAACCAAGAAGGAGTTGTCCGATGGAGGCAAAAATTGGAGGATAGGAAAATTATGCACAGAATAGAAAAGGATTAAAATTTCAGAAACATTGAACGATTTATTTTAGAGTTAGAGACCTCTGGCCTGGATGAAAGCTGCCACGTGACGTGGCATAGAGTGATGAAGCTCCCTGAAGTTCTTTTGCGGTATTTCTTGTCAAATTTGCTCCAATTGCCGGGCCAAATCATCAACATTCCTTGGTAGATGCAGTCGCCTTCCAGTTCTCTGACAGTTGTTCGTAATGAGCTCGAGTCCTGCGGCGAGGTATTTTTTTTTTTTTTGTCGTTGAAAAGTGTCCTAAATCGCAATGCAACAGAAAATTTGACCATCAGATCGAGAATCGCTTCTTATATACACCTGCTGAGTGCGCAGTTCCGATGAGCTCCCGCTCTATTCATTCATTGGACACCAAATTTTAATCCTTTCCATGTTCGGTTCAAATGTCTTTGCATACGAAATTTCATTACACAAAAAATATCATGAATTTTTCCGTACTTTTATTTTCGAACTCCAATTTTTCTGAAATTTAATCGCATTGAAAATAATTTCTATTTCGCTAAACTGATCTCTCTCTTTCTCTATCTCTCTGTATATGTAAGCCAATTATTTTTTTTATTAAAATATTCTATATCTGATTTTAATATTAATTTCTATTTAACTGTTTTAATAATAAATTTAAGAGCTCCACTAATGTATGCAGTCTGTGAAAAAAATTGAATTTGCGAATTAGATGTGTGTAATACAATCCACTAAATCTTACATTTGTTCAGATCAATTGTAGATATATCACAAATAAATAAAAGGATATCTCAAAAATGACACATCCCTTCTCTTTCATTAGACGCTTGTATCCATACCCATCTGAACGACCTCTGATTATCACAGTACTTTTTAGATGATGTCTTAAAATTTAAGAACATAAATTACACAACGCACACGTGCGCAAGATCTTGTCAACCTACATCTTACCACACAACGGATGGCAAGATGTCCATCATGTTCAATGTTGTAGAAGGGCGTGCGGACAGCACATGCCCTTCAATGACGATTTCTGATTGGTCGACTGATATTTATACACGTTATTCGCCAAGGGCAAAAGAACATCTTTTTACGCAATCCTTCGCGGTATTTCATTCAAAGTTTGGGATATCGCCTTATCTTACAAAGAGTTAAAAACGGTGTATCTTATCCGTTGGAGGCATCGTATATTTTTTACGCTTATTTATTTTTTCCTCTTCTTATCGTCCATCCTATCTCTGAAGCTTTCAAAAAAGGGATCTTCGGTAAATGAAATCTTCTCTCTGTGTGGTCCAGGTGATCAACAAAAGAACTGTTTAAGTCTGGTAGCATGCTCACTGGTTGATAAGATTTGTTTTATTGTTATTTGGGTTTCTTGCAAAATATTCTTGTTTTTATATGAGGGTTATTATTGTTTTGAAATTTTCCGTCATTATTTCCTTCTGAGGTTATTATTAAACTCAATTAAACGAGTTCTAAATCAATTATTAAATGAATAGAATTAAAACACCGAGGATAACCAGAATATTTTTTGTTCAGTTCCACGAATAATCAATTTTTAATCCTTAACTAACTCTGTTTATTGACAATTGTTCCCTATACGCGTCTGATTCAATTTTTTTATAATAAACTTATTTTTACCTTACCAAACCAATCGGATTCGAGTCTTTAAAAGTATTAAAGATGAGAGGTCGAGTCCTTGACACTAATTAGAATCTTCCTAAGTAGAATCTAAGAGGGGAATTATACTGATGAGTATAATTCCCCTCTTGGCAAGAAGTCTCTATTCCTTCGATTACAGCTTCACTCCACTCTCTTCTAGTAACTCACTTCTAATACCTATACCTTACCCAACGGGTTCGAGACTTTTGAAACATTGAAGAGGAGAGTTCGGATCCTTAACCTTAAGTGGAACCTTCCTGGCTGTGATCCAACAATATGTCACTCTTCGCAAGACGGTTCATATTCCTTCGGTTATAGCTTCACCTCCTTTATCTACCACTAACTAACTTCCAATATCTGTATCATACCGAACCAATAAGGAGCGGTTCTTAACAAGCATTGAAGTTGAGAGTTCACGTCCTTGACCGTTTGTGGATCCCTTCTAGATCTGACCCGAAAATATATCCCTCTTGGTGAGACAGTCACTATTCCTTCGTTCATAGCTTCACCTCCTTTCTCTTCCACTGACTAACTTCCAATACCTATACCTTACCGATCCAATACGGTTCGAGTCTTTAGAAATATTAAAGATGATAGTTCGGTCCTTGACCGGAAGTGGAACCTTCTTGGCTGTGAAATGAAAATATGTCACTCTTCACAAAACGGTCACTATTCCTTCGTTTATAGCTTCACCTTTACTCTCTACCATTAACTAACTTCTAATCAATGGATTAAAAATGTTTCATTGCTTATAGACACATTTTCACAATTCTGTTCATTACGTGTCAATAATTCTCATCTATTCTGCATGAGTCACGTTTCATTAATTGGGAATAATTTTTAAATCAAACGACGTCACAAAAATCCTCAAGTGTTAGTTGAAGAGAAAAATTTGCAACCCACGCCATAGATTTACTGTTCTTCCATGAACTGAAATATGCTCTGCACTAACTAAACTGGACAAATTGTGGGCAATTCAAGTTAAATAACTCAATCTGTTAAATCCTTATATGTGGCTCAAAATCTGTTTTTTATAGCTCGCTGCTTTACCCATAACGCGGGACCTAATTAATTAACAATGGTGTAAGCAATGGTTTTTCTAATATTTTGTGACAATTTATAAAATCCATATTGTAATTTTTATCTTCGCATCAATTTCTATAGCAAACACTTCTCTGATTTAAATCTAGTCTAGGGGACTTATTTTTATTTTGAAATTTTTTTCCCGTTCGTATCTCAAATACACATATTATTGTATATAGTTATAGGCTATGTGATTGTGATTATTTATGAACGAGAGATAATGGCAATGGACTTCATATTTCTGAACCTTTTGGTCAAGTGATGAAGACAACATCTAAATTGGAACCTCCCTCTCCAAACTTCCTCACCATGTCAATGAAAAGACTTAGGATCTCGACGAGATTTACGTGCATGAGCTTCGCAACACGGAGGGTCTTCAGTGGTATCAAGGCTTGAACCCCCGAATCGACGAAAACAACGCCGGCCTTCAGTCCGTGTCCATGACTAGGCTACAGCGACTACACAGTCATGGGATAAGAAGTATCTTTCAGCCACTCTAATAGTTTGAGACCATTGCTTCTTTTAATGCTGCTTCTGTGAAGAATGTTAAAGAGTTTTTGCAGCTTCCGAATGAATGTGGTATGATTCAAAAATTTTAACTAATGAGAGACTTCGTAATGTTTTAATTGCTTCTAAGCTTGTGCCACATATTAATTGATCCTTTTGTTCATAATGTCGTGAGTGAGAGTGAAAGTATTTTTTAATGGCACAAGAGCCAGATGTGGCCATGTTGCGTCAAACAAGGTAAAGCTATGATCCAGACGCGTGAAAAAACTGAAAAAAAAAATAAAGAATAAAAATTGGTTGGAAAGAAGGAGGGTCGAAAATAGAGAATTATCACTAGAAAATCATCCATATTTGCCAAAGGCAGTAAACACTAAAGGAAAGAAAAGAAACGGGCCTCGGGGTCATGATGCCCGTACCTACCTATAGACGGTAAACCTCTGAGGTCCCTTATAATGTCGTAAAATTATAACTGTGTTAGCACGGATTTGTTTGTTTCCAGGAAGTAGATGATTGAAGTAACTCGCAGTATCGTGAAGTTATAATTATAATCCCAGGGTATCGTAAAGTTTGAAAAAAAAATAAAAGAATCGAGATATAAAATAAATTTTATTTATATTCTTAAGGCTTTTCTACATAGTCAGCATCCAGAGTTATACATTTGTTCCCTCGTTCCTTAACCTTTCCAAGGCCATCATTATAGAACTTTGTAGATTGGAATTGTACCTTCTCCTTAAGATTGGGTTACGTCAATGTGCGGCTTCCTGGGCCCCCCCCCCCAAATCAACATTGATAGCTATATTTTACAACATTATGTAAACGTTATTTAGATTTCTCGGTTATTTCTTAGTAATAATTAAAACATTACTGTGATGCTACGAATTCCAAAAATAGCATCAAACTGAGTCACATTTTTATATTCAACTTTAAATTTATCATTATCTTTTTATATTAAAAATACTTCATTATTACTGACACTATCATTTTAAATCTACAATAACGAATAACAATATAGCTATAATATACAATATATTATGTACATAAGGATCAATTAATATTCAGAATAAGTTCTATAAATATATCTCGGTTATTTCTTAGTGTAATTAAAAATTTACGATACTTTCTCGTAGGGAAGATAAAAGAATATTCTCAACACCCAATCTGAACCTGCAAAATATTAAATCGAACATTAAGTAAAATAAAATTGCTAGAACGCATTGTATTAGTAATAATTCGATATAAAAACCAACGTTTTTATATGGTGGCAAAGTTTATTAAAGAAAATTATTGAAATATTAGTTAAAACTGTTGGTTATTTTTAACTTTAAAATTTACTAAAAAAGAGATATTTGTGAGCGTATTAAAAAATTCATAATACTCATAAAATCAAAACATGCATTTGAAAATTTGTAAGTCGTTCTATTAAAAAAAAATGGGAACCAGAATTCAGAAAAAATTATTGTGATAAGACACGGCGCCAAATATTGGAAACTTTCTTTCTTGCTCATGATTACTGTCTAAAAGTCAGCAACCCTTACTATCTCGGAGATAGTAAAGGGGAGATAGTATCTCCCCTTTGTGAGTACAATAGTTTTACGAGGACTCATGTGGTGTGGGGAGTGCCCGGTGTTCCCAGAGGGGGAAAGAAATTTTTCCCTCAATCCTAAAAGCGCCGAGAGGAAAGAATATTTTGACTTATTAAAATTATTGAAATATTAGTTAAAACTTCTCGCAAACGTCTAAATATTGCATTGTTAGGCCAGTACGAACGATTCCCAAAATTTCAAAGCTCTAGCTTGATGGGAAGTTGGTTAAATTAACGATTGAAAATTTGATGACACACACACACACACACACCAAGTGAAATTCAGAAAAACGTTGTAAAATGTAGTTCATAATTGTTATATATTATGATGTATTTTACACTGATGAACTCCGTTTAATAAGCTTACTAATGGGAAACGCTATGATTAACTCCTAAAATGTGGGCTAAATGACTTCAAAAACTGTTACACTTAGAAAGAAAGAATTCCAAATAAGAACAATAATGTTAACATCCAGCTGATGTCACATCGAAAAAAGTTAATAAAAAGTGGTAAAAGCTTATAAAAATTTTGAATCAAAACTTTTTTACATTAAACTGCGAAATAAGAAGATAAATCTGAATAGAAAGCAACTATAGTTATAATACATAATTTGTCAGTATTCGATTTCCTTTCCTATCCTTTTTTTTTTTTTTTTAGTTAAATTATTTTCAATTTTTTTTTTATTTCTTCAAGATTTACTGTATCTGAATATGTAAAAAAATTCTGTATACTTTTTTAAAGATAATAATACCAAATGTGTTATTCTATTTGCACAATATATACCCTACAACTCAAGCTGAATTATAAAAAAAAATGTTCCCTTTATTTCATTAATTCTATTTTTAGAATTCTCTATTAGTGCTTCTTGTATTTACATGAACTTGAATTTCGGTCAAGTAAGATTAGATGGGTCAATATGTTACGATTTACAATAATGATAAAATAAAGTTGAAAAATTCTAAACCTCGATTCTTTGAAATGTCACTTTCTGTGGATATATGTTATTAATATCATCTATTAAACTTGATTAAGCGTTAATTAATTAGAACTGTAATTTATGTACCACGCTTTGCATTCTTGTTTAAATATTTATGTTTTTAAAACTCCTTTTCCCTTATGTTTTTCCGTAAATTGTGATTAAGAAAATTAACAAATTTTACACCATTATCTTTAGATTGATATTTATACAAGACTATAATCAGATAATTTTTATAAGTTATACTGTGAAAAAGGGAGATTTTTTATATTTGTCATTTTTACAAGGTACAATAAATTGATAAGAAAAATATGGAATAAAAACTGTACATTTTTATAATATGGAAATTACACATTTTTTCAGTCAAATGTATCATATATAAAAGTTGATAAGCTTAAAGATATCTTGAATATAATGATAGAAGGAGGAAAAATATTAATTATTTTTTATCCTCACATGATAGAAATTTTAGATTTTCTAGGCTCTAAGGTGGCTCAAGTCTAAAGATTCTAGCCATTTTGACTCAAACGAGAAATGACAAGGAAGAAGTAAACAAAATTAATCAGTCAGTATAATTAAAAGTTATATACAGAAATTATACAGAAAGAGTGAAGAACTGATGCATAAATTTTGCTTTAACTTCTCATAATTTAATCAAACAATGGGGACATCTAAAATAATTGCTGTTTATTCTTAAAATTCCTCAAACATATTTTCTTAATTGTTTTTGCAGTTAATGATGTTTTTGTGGATAAGTTAGAAGGAAGGAGAAGGAATGAAAAATAAGGCATGCACTTTTTTAATAGAATAAATAGAACAACATGAAATCAGATGACTAATTGAGGTACCGTATGTTTTTCTCAGGATTAAGTGTCCTTAAATCTCCAAAAATTTATATAATTAAAAAGTAATAAAAGGCTTATTACAACGATGTTTTTCAAACCTGCAGTGACACTTCCCTGCAATGTTAGTCTTATAAGATTTAAAGAGACATTTACAGAGATTGTTTTGAATACTAGTAAAGGATTAAGCCCTGGTCTTAATGACCATTTTGTCTACTTAGCGCCAAACCTGGCGACTTTGGTGACAAAAGGAATGTTAGTGGAAATGCTCGAGTTTTCTCAATATCTCTATTAGGAGAGAAATTCTAGACTACCCTGATTTTTTCTTGTGATGTCACACCTGGACAAGGCAGCTTCGAATACACAGAAGTTGTGAAATTGGTTGATTCGTCTTTGGAGTTTTATCTTCAGAGCGAATTAGTAAGTAGGTGAGCAGAACGTTATTAAAAGTGCTATATATATATATATATATATATATATATA
>BMAW01056976.1:0-17205 GCA_019974015.1 Nephila pilipes | reverse complement strand
TCACCCTAAAAGGTGATTAACAAAAGGTGATTATGTTGATGAATAAAAAAAAATTTTGCAAAAAAAATGTTCTTTTGAATGTTAGTCTCGGGAGTTATTGATTGATGTGTTATTTAACGTTCCTCAACTCTGCTAAGCGATGTATCTTCAGTAGCATCATGACTCCTGCCCATGACTCGGCATTGGCGAGTTCATGACCATAACTGCTAGGTTACTACGACTACTATAAATTACATCATTATAAGTAATCAAGTAATTTTATTTAAAGAACTTGGTGCCCATTGTAAAATGGATATTTAGTTGTAATTGGGTATATTTTCCCTTGTATGATTATTTTCTTACTAAGCGCTGTTTCTACACAACATCCAAAATTATTCAAAGTTAAGAAACCAATTCAGTACGATGGAAATATATAATCGACACAGTTTCCTTACCACATCAAATTACTTATAATTTAGAAATTAATTCCGTAAGAATGGATTGTAATGGAAAACATCTCAGTCACATTATCCGAAATTATTCATAGATTTGAAAGAAATTCCGTAAGAATGTAATAAAACATGCAACATCCCACGCGCGCGTGCATTATCACAACATCCAGAATTATTCATTGTTAAGAAAGAAACTTCAGTAAGAATAAATTATGAAACAATGCTTCTCAATCACAACATTCTAAATTATTCATTGTTTAGAGATAAATTCATAAGATTATAATATTATCCAATTCTATATAATTTCCGTTTTTAAATATACTTTTTTTTTATTTATATATATATATATATATATAAGTTACGTTAATTCCTTCTAAAATGCCTGTTTAGTATTTTTGTACATGCTGATGAAATGGAGAATGTTTATTATTTATTTTTCAACACTAATAAAAAATTCTTGTTAAAAATTTCTTTTAAAATCTTGTACCATTCTATTCAAGTAATAACAAGCGTATTGTAACAAAACAGAACTAATTTTAAAAAAGGTCACTTTCTAAAAAATTTTCAAATCTGATTTCAGTTTCAAAAGTTCCAATTTTGTTCGAAAAAGTATTATTTATATTTATTTCCTCCCCTCTCTTAAAACAACAAAAAATAGAACATCATTTTCTTATCTCCCGCAGTATAAATTAGAAAACACAAAAACGAGTTTCAACAAACACGAAAAGATAACGAGAACTTGGAAAGCCAGTTGCTGTTTCTAGCATATCCACCTCTTTTACCTCCCTCCCCTTTCAAAATCCGTTCCTCTAAAGCCTGGAGGGGGGATGGACCATAATTTCATAAACGCTGCTGCCAGATACAAGTGTAACATCTTTCACGTGATGCTCAGATGCAAACGATAAATGCGGAAATGGTCGAACGCGTGCACGTGCTGTGCATGAGACAAGTTGATGAAAAAAAGTGGTAACGCCTCTTTTTTTCCCCCCGTTTTGTGTTTGGTTATGTCGAAGGAATGCGACTTCCAACTCTTTTTTTTTTTTTTTTTTTTTTTTTTTTGTGCTGATTTTTTGGTACAGATGAGCAAAGGAGCGTTATTGGAGGAAACGGAGAAGGGGTGAGGGGGGAAGAAAGTAAAGATACAACCTGTTTAAATGAAGATCAACAATTATGTGTGATTCTGTTTTATTAAGGCTATGTAAAGAGGTTAGGGTTGACAAGAGGTTCCGTGAATACTAGAATACTAGTGAATGAATTGATTATATATTCGTATTGATTTTGCAAAGGCACGATTTCATGTTTGATACATTCCAGGGAAGAGTAGTTTTACTTACAGCGACTGCTATAAGGCAGGGTAAACCCGATTTTTTTTAAGAGAAATGTTTCATATTAAAATTTTTATTTATATTACTTATTTTTATAAACTTGAGATATTGAGCTTTCGCGAATTTCTTTTCACTAACCTGGGGGCGCTTTTCGATAATTTCTATTGCATAAAATTACAATCCCTTGACAACCAAAATGAAAGGTGATTAGGTAAATTAGTTGAAGATAAGAAGTGTAATGAATTGAATAAGGATTAGTGCTATATAAGCGAAACAGAATTGAAAGGAAATAGAAAGAAGATAAGAGTATGGAAAACTGATAGATGTTTCTAAATTAGATTGAATCAATGTAATTAATCGTTTGGGTTGAAGCAATTCCCCGTTAAGGTAATAAGATTCGAATCTGCAATAATGGAGAAGTGCTTGAATAGAAACGAGTGATTTGGCCATTTTTTATTAGAATTTAAACAATGATTGACTGAGTTAAAAGGGATTTCACACAGAACGTTCTTGCATATTCTTTGGTAGTTAATCAAGTATTTCCCCCTGGTCTTACGTATATTCAAGTGGAGTTTTGAACTTATTGGCTATTTATAATTAGATTTTGAAATGGTAGTAGAATTACATAATAAAAGAAATATGTCACAAACAGAGGCTATGGAAATGGACTATTCTCCATTAAAAATTAGTTGTCCATAAAAGCAAGAATTTATTCTTGAGCAGTTTTATTTGTTTGATTAAGAAATATATGTTAATCTTTTAATTGAGTATTTCTTATTCTCTTAGACGAACTGTAACGCCCTAGTTTCCCTTACTTCATTTAGTTGCACCATCAATACTAAATGATGTTTGATCAATAATTAAAAAGTCAGATAGTGAAGGAAAATAAATTGTTTTTGTTTGGCTCTCCGAGCTGGTCCCTACACACTGAGAAGAGAAACTAAACTTAAAGATCAATGTTATAAAATGCAGCTTTATTTCTTACCTTCAGACTATCCGGATTCGAGTCAGGTCTAAACTGATAAGATATATATTCACCTATGATCCCTTTACACTTATTTTGACTTAAAATTTCCAACATTGCTCTTTCATCACTAATCCCCTGATTAAATTCCCCGCAGTTCATGAGTGTTATCACATCATTACTCTTCAATATTTTTAATCTAATTAACATAAGTCACAACTCAATCATAATAAGAGGGTCTCAAACCAAATAACATCGCGGAAAAATCCCCAAGGATTAGTATGGCGGCGGTAGCTAGTAATCATGGTAGCGGACGGCGTTGTTTCCGTCGAGTCGAAGGCCCAAGCCAAGGCACCACTGGAAAACCACCCTGTAGAAGGGTTGATGCACGTTAAATTTTGTCGAGGTCCGGTGAAGTCCTCGTCACTTGATCAAGGCTCAAAATTACGAGGTCCATCCCCAGTTGTCCTCGAGTTTCTTCTTATTGGTTCGTTAATAAGCAATCGCATCACTTCCACCCAAGGGTTAGTTGGAAGAGAATATGCGTAAAAATGCATGTCGTTGCATGCGAATAAGCATGTCGTTATAAAACCACTCATTTATAAATGCCTCGACATTTTGATTCTTGAATTTCGATTGAATTTAATGGCATTTCTTACAACACTGAACACAGGAGAAAGATACATTAATCACTTATCACACACACAATTTATTTAAGATGATTTGAAAAGTTTGTTAGTGCGTTTTCTTTGTAATGTCAAGTATTCTATTAAATGATATGTGTAAAAGTTCATCTTCAGTTTATTCTCTAGAGCTATCGGGGGGAGGGGGAAGAGAGAGAAAGGAGCTATAAAAGGGAAAAGATTTCAATGAATGCAAGATATTTGTGGGCACCTAAAAACATTTTCATTGACAATAGTTGAAGAATCAGAAGTTTAGTTAAAGCTTGGTTTTTGATGACCGGATTAATAATATGCATAATGGCTGGAAAACAATAATAAATTTGAAATTTAATTGATAGGAAACACAATCCACATCTCAACACCTCGTCATAGGGTAGTGAAATGTTAACAAAGAACTGCCTGATAGTGTAACAGTTAAAGTTCGGGATTCAACTTCACTGAGAGAAGCCCAAAAGAATAGAATGAGTTTTAGTTTTTATTAACGTCGCACTAGAAGCAACACGAGGACTGTGTTGACAACAGACGTCGTAATTTTGAATCTCGGTCAAGTGACGAGGACACCTGAGCTGGCACACCTTTCTCCTAACTTTCCCACCACGCCAACGGGAGGACTTTGGGCCCCGACTGATTTAACGTGCATCAGACCCGGCTACAAGCCGGATCTTTAGCGGCAAAGGATGGAACCAGCGACTGAACGAAAACCGCCGGCCATGAATCCGAAACCATGATCACTAGGCTATCGCGGTCGCGAATAGAATGAGGAATGTTCTGCATTAAATTTCCCTAACCTTTAAATCAGCGGTTCTCAACAAGGGCGGTACCCCCCACCGGTGGCCATTAATGGTCAAATACCCTTTTCTTGGAAAATTCTCGCCAGAACGCGCTAAAAAACTTGTTTAATACTGAACCTCATCGAATACATGGTTCAACAAATAATTTTAAATGTCTGTTAAGCTAGATCATTCAGAATTAAAAGTAGGTATTGATTTATTATAGCTCTGCTCCCAATATTTTTTCGACTAGTACATAAACGAGTCGTCGCATGAGCAGTGCACTACACGAAGCAGCGCGCTGTACTCCTTCTCGATCAAAAAATTTGTATTTAAAAGTTTAGATAGGTCATAGAATTAAGACACCTGTCGAAACGCAACCATAAATTTCCTGGCATATTGTTACTCTTATTGAGTTTTCCCCTTTTCTTTTGAAACTAGGGTATTACTCGAACTTTCAATTGCATGGAACAATTTGCTTTCGGAAGGGTGAAAAAAAAGGAATGTTTCTGCCTGATTACTTTCTTTTTCTCACTTCCGATAGCATATATATATATATATATATATATATATATATATATATATATATATTAAATATCTGAAAACTCACAGCTATACGTTATCGATTTCAAAAACGGGAGTAGTTTTTTTTTTCCGAAAAAGAGTAGAGAGTAATTTCTTTCTTTTCCGAAAAGGAGGCGGTGGGCCGAAAGAGATTAAGAACCCGTGCTCTATGTCAAGGATGTCAAATTCATATCCGTTAAATATCTGAAAACTTACAGCTATGGTATCGATTTCAAGAACAGGAGTTGTTTTATATTATATATTTTGAAAGGGGTGGTTAATAATTTGTTTCCAATAACAGGAAGATACAGAATTGAGCAACGAGTGTGATCGCAATTGCTTATTAACTTCACTCTGAGAAGCAACACGAGGGCTATTGGCGACGGACCACGAAATTTTGAAATTCATTTGAGAGACGAGGACAAATCTGAAGAAGTTCCTCCCTCTCCTAGCATCCATACCGTGCCAACGGAAGAATTTGGGATCCCGACCAGATTTAATGGGCATCATCTCCGCCACAAGGCGGGTCTTTAGTGGCATCAGGGCTCGAACCCACGACTTGACGAAAACAACACTGGCTGCGAGTCCGCGACAATGACCATAGCGATTATGTAACACATGGATCAATAAGTTCCGAGACTAACCCAGAGATGGCGCTCGTAGTAAACCAGTAACCAGGTCTTTCTAGAGTACTAACCTTTGCTTGAAACGTGTCAAAATTTTAAGTCGATCGGACCAGAAACAGCTGAGTTATCGAGGTTGGAGTCAAGTCGTTTTGTAGTTTGTTTAAAAAATGGAAAAAACCGAGTTTCGTGTTCTGATAAAACATTGTTTTTTAATGGGTAAAAACACCGTGCAAGCGAAACAATGGATTGAAAAATGTTACCCGGACTCTTGTCCATCAAAAGCAACGATTTGTCGGTGGTTTGCCGAGTTTAAACGTGGTCGTACCGACACAAATGACGCGGAACGCTCGGGTAGACCTGTGGAAGCCGTTACACCGGAAAATGGGAGTGAAGTGACAAAAATTATAATGAAAGATCGTAAAGTGAAACTCCGTGAGATTGCTGAGATGACACAGATATCATATGGAAGTGTATTTACTGAAAAAGGTTTTTTGAAGTGAAGTGAAAAAGGTTTTTTCCAAGTGGGTGCCGCGATTGCTTTCGATGGAACAAAAACAGCAACGAGTCGATGATTCAGAAAGCTGTTTATCGCTATTTACTCGCAACAAAAAAGATTTCTTGCGTCGTTACGTGACCATGGACGAAATATGGATACATCACTACACTCCAGAGTAGAAGCGGCAGTCATCTGAGTGGCGCACAGCTGGCGAAAGCCGTCCGAAAACGCAGCAGTCAGCTGGCAAAGTCATGGCGTCAGTTTTTTGGATACGCATGGCGTGATTTTCATTGACTACCTCGAGAAAGGTAAATCGATCAACAGATCGATTATTATATTGACTTGCTGGTGCGTTTGAAGGAGGAAATCGCAAAAAAACGACCGCACAGTCTCGGGACTTATTGATCCATGTGTTAAGATATCTAGGATGAAAGAGGAAATTTATTTGTAGCTACAAACACACTATTAGTTTTGTAAAGAATTAGACATAAAAATGGCGTCAATACCATTTCGTTTTCGAAAACGTAAAACGCTGAGTTTGAAGTTGTATATATAGAAAAATAATTTTATTCATACCTCGCTAATCTTAAGAAATTATGTCTTATAAAGATACACAAGCAACCAATGAGGTGTTTCAGATTTGGCGAGGAAAATTTTTCAACAATAATGAAATGCACTTATATCATTTTTATGACGCTCATAGAGTTTTTTTATATGAATAAATTGATTTTTACCAGGAATATATGTAAGAAAAAGAAAAATACTTCAAGAATTTTTTTTCAAATGAAACTATGATCATTATTTTATTTTTGTTGAGAAATTAGCTTTAATATGCGTGCGTGTATTATCGCTAAGCGATATTTATTCATCATAACAACGATACAACAGTACATTCAGTTCAAGAGATTTTGATTTTTTTTATGTGCATTTGAGGTGGTTTTAACTTATTTTAAAAAATTACTTCATTTATGATTTTTTTTATTATTTCAACCATCTCTTACGGAGCATTAGTTGTTAGAGATAGCTGTTCAATCGCAGTGACAGCGATGGGAATTAAAATTCGGAGGAAGGGGAAGAGGAATTTATATACAACAAAAAAATAAATGAAGGTTCGGTGAGTGTAAGGGGTTTGATATATACACACACAATATTTTAAAATTTAACTAAGCAATGGTAAGTTTTCGACGTTTATTGAGTGGGTTTGGAAACAGAAGTAAAAATAGATATTTTATAGGAATTTCCTCGTTGTTTAGTTTTATTACTAGCATAAGTAATTGGTTTTTTTGTTTATTTGCTTATTTTTGAAATTTTAATTAATATCATACAATATAACTTTCATCAAAGGAACAATATTATGCATGTATTACACTTATATAGTAGTATTTCGGGAAATCAAACACGATGAGTAAATGATGATGATATGACAACAAAAAGAAATGATGAAAATGATGAGATGACACCAAAAAAAAGATGATAATTTACCGAAGTCTTACCGGTGAGCTTACTTAAAGTCTTGTTTTATACTTCATTACATAGCAAAGAGTATGTAAAAAGAATTTAAAAAAATGCGCTTATATGTTTTTTGTGGTCAATGGAAATTAAATGTTCAAAGCAATAAAATGATTATGTTGTAAAAAGAAAGATTTTCATTTTAAAATGTTCGTGAAAGTTTCACAGAGTCATATATTTTGTTTTAAAATTACGTTAAGAGTCTATTATTGTCTGGAGTAGACCATTTAGTTAGTCGCGATTCATAAATATAACAACCATGATTCAAAGCATGGCATTTCATTTTTTTATAATTCCGGTAAGTAAATTTTTAATAATAATTAAAGAAACAGAAAAAAAAGGAATGATAATTAAGTGATAAGATAACGGGATTGATACAAATGTTTTGTTTGTAATTCCAATTCTTAGGCGGCTAAAATGGAGGAAAATTTTAATCCCCCCCCCCAAATAATGTTTGGGGGTGTGGGGGTGTCTCCTCGCCTCCCCCCCTAAACATCGCTGCTAGCTTCTATAATTCTGTAACATGAACTTTTTTTCAAAACTTGCCTTAAGGCTCCCGTCTACCCGCCATTTTGATTTCGTCAGCTTAATGTTAATCCTATGTAATTTCGACCTGAACTCTCACATATTTACTATTTGACCTATTTGAATGCAATAAAGTGCATCTGGAAGAGCAAAAAATAATGAATGCTTCTGTGGAATTATTTTTTCCCTCCGATTTTTAAAAGTATTTTTATTCTTATTTAAATCGTTCGTTTTTGAGTTTTCCGGTTTTAAAGAATATTTTTAAATACTTTTAAAAATAGAAGAAAAAAAGTAATTCCACAGAAGCATTCATTATTTTTTTCTCTTTCAGACGCACTTTATTGCATTCAAATATATAAAATAGTAAAGATGTGAGAATTAAAGTCGAAATTCCATAGGATTAACTTTAAGCTGATGAAATCAAAATGGCGGGTAGACGGGAGCCTTAACTAAGATCTGGAGTTTATTTCTTTTTATTTAAATTTTTAACTTCTCAACAAACAAATGAAAAGTAGTTATGTAAATGAAACAAAACGTAAAAAGGGGAATGAATTAAGATAATTAAGTCGTATGAGAGCTACAGGGAGTAAAATTGAAGTAAAGTTACGGCGATAGGATGAGTTCTGGAGTTAAGTGCGTGGGAGTTTTATTGTATGTTGTATAATTTGTAGATATAACGCTGTCTGGTTAATTGACTATTTGAAGGATTTAACGTACGTCGTATTCCGGTAAGCGTATTCTTTGATATATTGTAGAAGTTAATAATACTCGTGTCCGGGGACTTGAAACTGATTGAGAATATTCCTCTTATTGGATAATTAATAAACTCTATTTTGAAACATTACTGACTATTTTAATTACTTTACCTTTGCTTGAACTTAAATTAAAATTTAGATTTGTGATTCGCGTAACATTTGAGAGGACAGACGAGACGGAAAATAGGATTAGTCATAATACATTAGCCGAAAGAAAGTAGTTTGATCTTTTATGACAAAAAAAAGAGTAGTTATTGATTCCTAGAAATGTTTTGTATGTAAACACCTGCTGATACTATTACATTGTAGAATGACCCTTTTAGCACATTACCTAACCAGTTTTCACATGTACAGTTTTTGTAGTTCTTCTGTTTGAATCTGTGATAATAAACTGAAAAACACGTGCACGTTACCAATGAAAAACAGATAAAAAAAACTTGTTGTTAAATCAATTCAACGGTATTTTTAGCCACCCAATGGACTATGTTTTACGTGGGGCGTTTTGCGTACCAAATCACTTTTCATTTTTAAATTATTTCCTTTTTACATTCAGCTTAAATACATTCAATTTAATAATTTATCGTTTCTTTGAATTTTAATAACAGAAAAGTTTACTATTGTCTATTTCTCAATATTTCATCGTTTTCTTTAATGCTCATATTTAATTGAGTAATTTAATATTAATTATATAAAAAAGCGCTCCTTAGATGGCTAAATCGATTCATTGTAAAACTTTTTATGGAACATTTTTTTTCTCTTTATTAACCACATTAATAATTCTTACTGTTGTTTTTTGTCCTTTATTCTGCAATTTTTCTCTTTCCTTTTTACATTTCTAGTTTACACTTCATTACTACTTCTAATATTGCTTAGCTATGATACGCGATATAATTGGTAAATACGATTATTTTTTTCCCATTATCAGCTATGTAAAGCTAACTATATCCCCTTTTCATACTCCGTCAAACATAAACATCATACTAAATTTAGATATCTTTATTTGTGGTTACATCGTTAATTTGCTGATTAAATACTTCGGGTATTTTATTAAGTTTTTCCCGACAAAGTGTATTTAAAAGGGTCCCCCTCCTATCCTCTCCAATCGTCGTCACTGGCTGTTATGAAAGTATTTTGGGCTTTTATGACAAAAAAAAAAAGATTAGTTATTGATTGCTAGAAATATTTTTTATGTAAACACCTGCTGGTACTATTAAATTGTAGAATGACTCTTTTAGCACGTTACCTAACCACATTTCGCACGAGCAATTTTTATGTTTCTTCTCTTTATATCTGTGAGAATGAACCGAAAAACACGTGCACGTTATTTGTCATAACCGAGTGAAAAACAGATCAAACCTTATAGTTGAATCAATACAATGATATTTTTTGTCCTTATTTTATAATTCAGCAGTTCTTGACTTTCCTTTTTATGTTTTCTAGTTTATATTTTATTACACCTTCCAATATAGCTTAGCAGTGTTATAATTGGTAGATACAATTATTTGTTTTTAACTATCATTAAAATAAAGCTAGCTATATCCCGATTTCATATACCATCATATGTTAACATATTACTAATTGTAGATCTCTTTGTTTTTGATTACGTTGGTAATTTTCTGATTAAATATTTTGAGGCTATAATATTTTTCTATAACAAAAACGCTGAGCTACCTATATAATAGAAATGACCTAATTCAAGAGGACTTATCTCAAACGATCTAATTTGTCTCCAAAATCATAAAATGCTCATAGAAAACTTGTTCTCTTTTAAATAATACCTTAAAAGTATTTTTATTTTTGGCAACTTTTTTGATTTTTTTAGTTTAGTTTTTATTAACGTCGCACGAGGGCTATTGGCAGAGTACCCAAGGGGACCGAGCTCACCCAAAGGGTTTAGAGCTGCAAACCGGACCCCCGGGAAACAATCACCCCCGCACTCAGCATTTATTGACAAAATAACATAAGATTTACATAATTTTGAAATAAAGGTTAAACAAAATGTACAAGGTATTTGCACAACAAAAAATATACATGACAGAAACACAAGAAACAGTTGAAATTTTCTCACAGAAATAAGATACACAACAGGTTAAATAGCACAATACAAAAACGTCCACAAACTCGTAAACAAAAATTAAGTATTAGGCAAAGGTGGGAACATATATACAAGACATACAATTATAGCTACATGGTAAGGGATGATAAAAATATTGAGAAATATAATAAAAGTTTGAAAAAATTAATAAATTTGTTGGGTAATTTTACGAGCCGTAAGTATACAGGATTTAAGCTTAGAATGTAAGTAGGGATTTTCACACACGGACCTCAGCCAAATAGGTTTCGCTTCAATAACAGGACATTTTAAATGAAAATCTCTGGTAAAAGGGCAAGAGAAAACGTAGTGGTCAGCATCTCCAACAGAGCCACAGATTTTGGAGGGCTATTGGCGACGGACCTCGTAATTTTGAACCACGGTCAAGTGACGAGGACGACAAATGAGCTGACACCCCCCTCTCCTAACATCCACATCGCGCCAATGGGAGGACTTTGGGCCTCGAACAGATTTAAGTGCATTAGCGCCGCTTACACGGCAGGTCTTTGGCGGCCAAGGATCGAACCCGCGACTGAACGAAAACTGCCGGCCACTAGTCCACGACCTTGACCACTAGGCTACCGAGGCCCTGGCAACTTTTTTGAAAAGCATTTTTTAAATTTAAGATGCATGAATAAAAGCAGAACTTTAATGGTCGAAAATATTGTGTGTATTAGAGACTAAGGACCTTTATTTTAGTCATCAATAATATGAGAACCCGATCACTTTTCACAATTGTATGTTTAAAGATTTTTGTATATGTTTGATGTCTGCTTTCCTCATTAATTAGCTTAATTTTCAAAAATACGTAATAAATTTCTTCTAAATTTTTTATTGGATTGAATCGAAACATATATGAATTTAATTTATCAATAATTATATTTAGCTGGAAATATAATCAATTTAATAATTTATCGTTTGCTTTAATTTTAATACCTAAAAGGAATATTATTGTACACTTCAAAATATTTTATCGTTTGCTTTAGTACTAATCCTTAATTGAATGATTTAATGATTATTTCAAAAAGTTAACGCTTTGTTGGCTAAATCTGTGCTATATAAATCATTGATTAGAACATTTAATTTTTCTTATATTGCTTTTATTTAATGAAATTTTTTAAACCTGGAAACGTGATAAGATTTCACGAAGCTCCAAGACTCGAACCTATGATTCGATAGAAACAACGTCAGCTGCGAATTCTCGGTGTTGACTCCCAGACTACAGCGGCCATTATAATTGTCAATATGTTTTTTTTTTATTTCTTGATTTTACTAAATTTAAATCACGGAATAAAATAATAATATGTATAAATTAACCATTTAATTGTTCAAATTTAACTTCCATCTACTTGTGAATTTAATATTGTAATCCATTTATTTTTAATTTAGGCGTTCAAATGCATTGTCAATAAATTGCATTTAAATTACAATTCATGCCATGAGTCAAATACAATGAATCCCTTCTGCGTCACACGTGACTCAAAA
Organism: Nephila pilipes; assembly: GCA_019974015.1. Taxonomy (NCBI): domain Eukaryota; kingdom Metazoa; phylum Arthropoda; class Arachnida; order Araneae; family Nephilidae; genus Nephila; species Nephila pilipes. The sequence goes on along the minus strand of BMAW01056976.1, from coordinate 4,980 downwards.
GCTTGATTTATATGAGGTAAGTACACAGTTGATTGTTGACAGTGTTCACTTAAGTTCTATGATAAGTTTATTTCCTAACAATGACGGATCAGATATTTCATACCACACTTTCTCAACCAATGTGCATCATTAATATTACTCTTTTATTGAATTTGTTGCTTCACGATTATTAAGTACGGAACCGAATGCTGTATTTGTTTATAACACCAGCACATATTATTTAAATAAATCATAAAATATCTTTGCGCTTGTCATCTATCTGTAACAGAAGTTCTGTGCTAATTTCATCACGTAGAAAAGCTAAGTCATAATGACAAATTGTCAAATAATGTAAAGAAATCGTAAAAATTTGAATTATTTTTAGTCATACGCTGATATGAGTGTGAAATAAAAATTCTGTGTATCTATATATGTCACCCCGTGCGTATTATTTAAATAAATCACAAAAAGTTTCTTTGTATCTTCCATCTGTTGGTTATAAAAATTGTTGGGCAAATATATTGAAAAGCTAAGTCATGATGATAAATTGTCAAAGAAAGTCGTGAGGGAAATGAGGAAATTTTGTATATTTATTTGTGTCACACTATTTATACCTGCTTTCACCAGAATCGATCTTAATTTACAAAATTAAATTATAACTATGAAAGTATATTTGAAGATTCTTACTGGATTAAAATATATCAAAGTCCCATAATTATTTTATATATCGATGATTTGTCAATAATTAACATAGAATCGGGAATGAAAGAGAAAAACTTAAAATAAGGATATATTTTTGGAATCTTAAGACGATTGTGAAAAATCAACCAATACCTAGCTCAGGAACCAATCATGTGTTTCCTATTTTGACTTTCTTCCAAGCAATTTTGGACCCAAATGATTTTGATAATGCAGGGAATTGTCATTGTTTTCTACTTTTCTTATTTCTGAAATTAATCATTCCATTCTATACAAAAATCTTGACAAAAAATTATATGCGAGAAACAGCATAATACATCCATGAAAGGCCATTTCATCAACTTCCGGAAATGTGTTTGGTTATTGACCTAATTCCATATTACGAGGCTTCATTCAAAAGTAAAACATAGATGGCCATCACATTTCCCCCCCGAATTTCACAATTCTTGTTGTACTTGAAAGCTGCATGTATCTCTTATATAATGCAAGACTTGACAAACTCTCCAGCTAACACCTGATTAGTTTAGCATATCTGTCCGAGAAGAATTCCGGTGGTGGTTGTCAACACCAGACTTTAATGACAGCTTTTACCAGCAATCACTTTCATTCTTTCGTCATTCAAACGAAAGTGATTACTTTTGCGGTACAATTTCACTTTTGTCAAGAAGTGAAAGCTGTAAGGTCGGACGCAATCAATGACGCATCCCTGCCTCAACCCCATCTCCATTTGGGTAATCATAGTCTTTAGTTCAAAGCACACTAGCGACACCTGGGAACAAGTGAAACAAATGCATTTCATACATGCAGCTTTCAGGTGTAATAATTATTGTGATAATTGGGTGAAACAAATAAAAAAAAAATTATGACCATGGAAGCTTTATGTTTCAATCAAATCCCGTAAATTAGAATTTTATTAACTAACAATTAACATTACAATGAATTAATATTGTACTTAATTTAATATTGCGTTTAAACTACATGTATAAATAGGAAGAGGGAAAATTCAATAGAATTGTATTTATGTTTTTATTAATGTAGTATATTTAATTAAAATATTAAAATTTTTCATTATATTAGAATTCAATTATTTATAATTAATTCATATTAAATTTTTATAATTATTTCTGATAGATTAAAGTTCGAGTAAGAATATTTAAGCCCCGCTCAATGCCCGTTATTTTAGTTGATTTTTATTATTAATAATATTTCATTAATTTATTGTTAAATTTCATGAGCATGCTCCATGGGGGAATAAGTTTCTTTCTTATATTGGTGATATGAAATTCCCTTTCTTTCTATTTCGATATTTTTGTTCATACAATCATAGATATTTCATGAATATTTTAATATTTATACTTCATTCAAAACTTACATATTATTAGATATTCTTTTTTTTTTCTACTGATTTTAAACAGTTATTCTTCAATTTCATAATTCTTCCCTTATTTAATACAATTGAACTTTCAAATGTAATTTTGAGTTTAGAAACAGGTTTCAAACACACTTCAAAAAGCAAAATTATCTGCTTCTTCAAGAATTGAAAAGTAAGTACGAGCTTTTTAATTATAGTTGCTGGCTTTAATTCTATATAAAATGAAAATCCTTTCCACTCCTGTCGTGTAGCATGGCTGATGCACGTGAAATCTGTTGATGATCCAAGTCCTCCCATTAGCGCGGTGGGGTAGTTTGGAAAGGTATGTGCCAGCTCGGGTGTTATCCTTGTTCCTTCACCGAGGTTTAATATTATGAGGTCCGTCGCCTCATTTAATATTATGAAGTAATGGGGTAGCGATGAATGTATTAAATAGATATTTATTTTCATAAGTAAATGTAGTTTATTTTGAAATAATTGAGGCGTCTTCGACACTGAAAAAATGAGCTTTTTTTATGCCAATTTTAACAATTATAGTTTTTAGAAATTAAAAACAATGAAAGTCATAATTTAACATGAAAACATGCGCATATTTATACATCTTTTACGTAAAAAAGTTAAATTTTCAAATATAAATAATTATGTATGTGCAAGTAATAGATAATAGATTTATTTATATTTGTAAGTGATGCACTAAAATTTTAGACACATCTTCCTTACAATTTACTGCATTTATAACTTTAAAAATTTGTACAGAATTTTAAAGTGTTACATTATGTTCACTAAACATAATTATAATTTCAAAATTTGAACTAATTTTTTTTTAAATTTATTATTCGAATTTCCCATGATTTTCATACAAATTTTGTGCAATACTAAAAATGTGTGTTTGTTAGAAAAAGTCACGATCGCTTTATAGAAAATAACTTCATTTCCTAATGTGCAAAACATCTGTACTACGGATAAAGTAGATTTTGTGGAAAATGCACCAAAATTCTGAAAAACACCCACATTTTGAGAAAAAAACAAACAGAGATATTTTTCTCTATCGTATGATACGTTTGTTTACAATGTCAAAATTGAATTTTCGAAAGTTCTATTTATCAAATTCTTAGAAATAATGCATCAATGGAATCAACAAAGCACTCTCTAATTTTTAACAACAAAAAAATGTAAGTTGAGAAGAATTTAGTAATTAATTAAATTGCTTAATAATCTATTAATCCTGTTTTATTCTTAATTTTAAAATTGCTTTCCTTCCTGTTAAATGCATTCATTTCATCTATTTTTTTTTATTTCTGAAATATTTCATGCTCTTCTTCTTCTCCCACCCATCACATGTTTGCTTATTTTAGTTATTTATTTAAAAAAAAAAATTCCTCTTATCGAATGCTCTTTCTTCTAAAATACATTTATCTTCATTAGTAAATTTTGTTCTTTAATTCATTCTTTGATAAATTGAAATAAAGTTACAATTATTCATTTGGCTTCTAACACAGCAATTCCAAATTTACTTTTGCGTTGAATAATTTTTCATCTTCTGAAAATGTGAGTAACATTTCAATATTTTATGCAAATAATTCCAAGAAATAAATATGTTGTTACTCTCGATGATAAAAATCCCAGTTATAAAAAGGAAGAGCAATTTTGGAGTCGCCAATTTTACAATGTTTTCAATAGCTTTAATTTATCAAAAAGCGTCATTGTTTATAAAAAATAAACTCTAAGTTTCATCGTGAAATTTTCTTATCAAATTATAACAACATAAATAACAGTACCACGGCAAATCTGTAACAAATATGAAGGAAACTACGTTTCAACTTAATCTTTGATAAATTAACTATTTTCAAATAATTTTAGTTGAAATATTGCTTTCAACACTGGGGACGATTCTAAAACAAGATATTTTTTACAAATAATTATAATAATTTACGAAGCATAAGAAAACTTGCTGCTAGGAAATATCTCATCCATACAATTACAATTTATAACAATATATTTATCATTTGTTCTCAGTTACCATAGCAACACAGATGGCGAGATTAAAAGCGGTCTAGAGGCAGAAATGTTAAAAATCTAAATGATAATTCCGGTACAGAATTTTCACTCCTGTCTACCTTTCTTTAAAATGTATTCTAATGAATAATAAAATTCATGTCAAAAGTTTCTTTGAATTTTTGGAACATCATATAAATATTAATAATAATATAAAAAAATTACAAAATTTATCTTTCTTAAAACCACAAAATCCAAATAGACATTTCAATTACTCTGAATATACAAATGTATACCTTTTATTATGAATACTAACAGCATTAAAAATTCCACAATGCATAATTCAACGGATCATCTCCATTTTTTGTTACCTTTCCTCGTTCTGTAATCGAAAAACGAAGAAGATTTGTCTTCCAAGCTCATTGTTATCATTATTATTCACAGCTCGTAGAAGTGAAGAAAAAATATTAAGATTTATCACTCTATCAACTTAACAAATTCCGCTTCGTGTTCTTGCAGGGAAGTGATAAAAGCAATCTAATCACAAGCAACAAAAACATTTTACGGATATTAATGTCTTTTGTGCGTTTCCTTTGAGAATTCTTATTGAAATGGAAGCGGTAAACAAAATGATGAATAGTGTTTGTTGGAAAAAAAACGTGGCCCTCTTCTGCCTATTTTTTTAACATTTATATATTTGTTTCCATAGAAAGAAAGTTATTTTTCACTTCGGTTTTGGCAAATCGTTTGGAAGTTGAACAACCCATAGAACTTTATATTTCCGGAACTATTTACTATAAATAATTTTTGAAAGTTATTTTATAAGGAGTGTATCAATGCGAGGGAAGTACTAAAAGAATTCGTTTTAGGAATGGGAAATGAGATATTAGGAATAAAAATTGTATATGTGGAGCTCTCTTTTCAACAACAGGAAT
>BMAW01056961.1:181410-196370 GCA_019974015.1 Nephila pilipes | reverse complement strand
TGGAAATGAATCAGAAAGTGATAATTTATTTTTCTGAAATTTTTAATATCGGTTAATATAGAGTATAAGGCAACCTAATTATCAAAGGATTTATCTATATATATATATATATATTTAATAAAATTGTATAATAATTGTATTTAATAAAAAAAGGTTTATGCCTTTAAGAAAGTGGTGTGTACTCTATTTTGGGGGCCATTGTATATTTAACAAAAGCTTCAATAGGTAAACCATATTTAATATCTAATTTAGTAACTATAATCAGGATCTTCAATGATTTCTTTCTTAATGTAACGGCTATTTGCTTGAAATGACGAGCCTTAATCCGGTACCTTTATTCATGATTTCTCTTATTTTTTTTAAAAAAATCTTTGATAATATCTAAATTATCCTTAAAACTTGCTGGTGTTCTTCATTAATAAACTCTATGATCTTTACAATTACGAATATCATTTACTTGCAAGTCTTTGGTATTATTATAGATAAAAAGAGTCGAAATAGAATTTTTTTTTATTAAATTTATAACTTTTTAATTGTAATTCTTTTAATATGAAGTAATTTTTAGTGCTTAATAAGAATATTAGTAGAATTGATCTTATAAGTGTAATTTCTCAACAACTAATAAATTTAAATTACTTCGTTTCATATTGGTTGGTTGTTTTCTAAAATATTTTTTTCTTGTTACTATGCCTAATTTGATTTATATATCCTAAAAATAATTTGTAATTTTAATATTATGAGTGAAATTATATAAAACAACAGAAGAGAAAGAACAGGAATCTTTTGGAAGCATTTAAAAAATATGTTCCTTTTATAAATTTTCCAGCATATTTTGTGATGTACATATATGAAACGTATATTAGTACGTCAATTTGAAATTAACATTGCCTATTTTAGTTCCAACTCAATAAAAGAATAAAAATAAATATAAACAATATTTCGACGATTATGATTTTAGTGATAATAATCATAATCGTCATCTTTCGTCGAATTCAGTTATGAAAGCACACTTTTTTTTTTAAAAAAAAAAAATTAAGTTCTCGTAATTGAAACAATTTGTGTTCTCAAAATATTTTTGAAAAAATCTGTGAAAAATAAGTGGCACAAAAATATCGAGAAATATTTTTTCATAATGACGAAAACATCTTATGTAGTTCAATTGAAAACGATTTGTTTGAGAAAGTTATTGATTTATTGTTGGCATTATAAAAATGTGTGAAATAAAATGAATTTCTGTAATGGCAATTCGTAAATTCATATTTAGAAATATTCTAGAACAGTAGTGATTTGAATTCTATGAATATTGATGAAGAAGTTTTCATAAATGTTTTTATATCCGAATTACTTTATGATAGAAAAAAGGAAACTTGAGCAGATTTTAACAGATTTGTGCGCCAAAAGAATGTGAGTTCTATTAAATTAATTAATTTCATTTTGTTTATATGTATTTAATTTTTTGAATGCAGTAGATAAGTGATACAGATAAAGTGGAACTGATTTTAAAGCTTAATGCACGGATATCTTAGTTATGAAATACGAGCAGTTTTAAAGTTAATAAGTGTATTTTATTTTATTTATTTATTTTATTGTAATGTGTAAAATGTTGCCGTTAAAGCTTTTTGTTTTCAACCAACAATAACAAAAAACGTCATAAATGGTTTCTTCTGTCATTAGATTTCTCCAATTACTGATTATATCATTTAATATGAACAGTTGTCCATTGATATAATTATTGTTGAAATTTTATTATTTATTCATGAATTTTATACATACATACATGTTATGTAAGTAATTTTACTAGAATAATTTTTTATATATATATTATACTTGCCCCTCCTTCTCCTTTTTTTAGAAAACTGTATTTTTTCTTTTAAAAGTATTTTGTAATCACATATGAAAACAATTACTTGAGAACTGGAAATTCCAGTTTGGTGCACAAAACGTTGCTTTTAAAATATTGCATTACTATTGTTTTTCACCCCATTATATTGCCTTTAAAAGTTACATTAGTTTGGATAGAAATACTCATTTTTCTAAACGCATAGATGCAAAAGCTTAAATTTATATAATTAATAGAAAGTTTTACTATCCTTAAACACCAAATTCAAAATTACATTTTTGGTACTTTTCCATTCACCGGCGCAGACGATAAAATCACTAAAATTATTATAAACGGCGTCAGTTGTATTCAATGTAAAGCAATGGTGCATAAATATTTTTTTTTATTTGTATACTATGTGTTAATAATAAATAAGCTAATAAAGTTTGCTTAGCGAGATTTGCGCCGGCGAAATGGAAAAGTACCCATTATCCCCGCCATGTTAGTTTTTTCTCTCCCTAATTTAATATTGTGCGGCAATTAAGCCTAACATGGCAATTCGCTTGCACGAAATTTGGCATGGAATGTCTCATCTCCACAAAATACAAAATGGTATCAATTCGGGGGTATTCTGCAAGTATTATGACGAGAGAAAAAAAAAAAAAAAAACTTGGCAGCTGACGCACTGTACGGGTATTATCTTTTTTTAAAGATGAGGCTTTTCATGCCAAATTTTGCGTATTCTAATTGTCCCATTAAGCCTAAATTGCGCACATATTAAGTTAATTGGAGAAAAAACGAACTTAGCGCCCAGGTGTACATGACATCTCAGCCAAAACCAGATACGCAATTTATCATTTGCTGCTAATACAGTTGCCTCATTTTTTAACTGTCTTGCATCAATCGAATCCTTGAAATTCTTATAAGAGATGCAATTTTGCATTCTTATTAAAACAATTCATAATTTTTAAGTCAACAAAACATTTTGAAATGGATGATTTTAGGATATCTTTAATCGCGAGTTCTCGATCACACATTTACAAGAATATCAATAGAAAATGATAAGGTTCAATCATAAATTTGTGTTCAACCACAATGAATAATGTGAAATTGTGTTATTTGAAACCACAACTTTTAGATGTAAGCATTATTTAAAAAATTAATTTGCTTTATTTTCTAAAATAGATATAATCTCATTTTGGTACTTTTGTATTGATTGGTTGATTTTATAGGATACAAAGTTTTAAATGCTATTATCCCCTAATACATGCATAAAATTCCGTTGACCCTTTTTTCCAAATTGGAAAAATGGTTTGATGTAATTTGATTGGGAATTATTGGTGTTGATTTGGTGTTTCAGCTGTCATGGTTAACGGGATTTTTCACATATATCTATATTATTTCCTGTTTGGAATTCAAAAATTTTCTGCGGCTTAGATAACGGAGTGGTCATGTGGGCATGCTCATGATGGGGAATGTTCCTGTTAAGTCGTGGGTTCGATTCCTGAAGATATTAAAAACCTGTCGTGTACAGGTGCTAATAAGCGATAAGTCTGTCCAGACTCGAAGTCTTCCCTGATGTAGAAGTATGGAGAGCAATGTTTAGAATCAGGTGTCCTCGTCACTTAACCAAGGCTCAAAATTACCGAGTTCCGTAGTCAATAGATATCAACAGAACTTATAACGATAAGTTCTGTTGATTGACTACGCGTTTGACAAAATAAATCTGAATATTTTATTTAATATTTTTATAAATGATTTCCCAACCTGCTTTCAAAATTTTATTCTTACTTTAAAAATCAACGTATAATTTTTTTAAAATTCTTTTCATAATAAAGCATTTAATTACTCAAGGCTGCCCAAGGATTTGGTGCTTGCATCCACTCATTGGAATTTATATATTAATTTTATTTTAAATATTAATCGAAAAAAACTTTTTAGTTCAAGCTTTTGTGAACGATTTGACGGTTGTTTCCACCAGACATTCCAGAAGAAATATCGAACGTAATAACAATATTTTAATTAACCTTTAATTAACCGTATACTGGCATGGCCGAGGTTGAAGATCTCGATTGAGAAAACCGCCTTGGGGTTCTGTCTACATGTCTGTTGATCCGTAACAATGGAGTTCTTTGTAACGGTGCTTTCAGCCGAAAAAACCCCAATTTTAAACCTAACAATTCCTACAATGAAATTTGCAAATTTTAAAGATGCTTAGATGTTCTGATTGACTGCCAACTCTCTTGATACCATCACACCCATTAACTATTTTATGTAAAAATAATTATATTTATCACTAACTTTAACGGTTTTTTTTTTTTTCTATCGATAATCTCAATTTCAGAAATAATAATTTATGGTATTTTTCTGCTATTGAGCCGATAATAGTCTATGGTGTGGGAGTCTGGAAGGGTTCTCTCACTTCCTCATACAAATTGCTAAATAAATTCCAAGAATTTTTGAAAATCACCAAGGACTACAAGACTTCTCCGCCTGCTGCTTTTCAAATAATTGCCGGGGTTCCACCTGTTATCTTTACCCTGAAATTTCATTTTCTTAAACATCAGATTTGGAAGCAGCATAATTCAAACATTTTTCATCTAATTAATAATATCCCATTCGACTCGATTATTTCATTTGGAGAGCTGCTAATCCTGAAAAACAAAAACTTTTTCTAAACAGATCTTCGTGGCCCTCTGAGTGGGAAATTTACACCGACGGATCATGAATTGGATTCGCTATGTGTCTTCCACCAGGATGTCCTAAACAAGTTTTACATGTTTCAACAATTCTTAAGAGTTCATTTTTCCACTCCGAGCTCTCTGCTGCCGTATTGCGGGCCGTCTCTTTTAATTTCAAAGTTACCGACAATTTATCATCGATATTGCATCTGCAGAATTCTTGAAATAAATCAATTTTTATTAATACCATTAAAGAAAAATTAGCAACTTATTCTTATTTTACGACTTATTCTGGGTTCAAGTCCGCACTGGAGATTATTATAATGAAATTGCAGATTCATTTGAAAAACTCACTGTCACTGATGATGAGGGAATGAATGTCCCTATCCTCCGGTAGCACACAGTTCAGATTTTTTTTTTTTTGTTTTGAATTTTAAAAGCTTCTTTCTGACTGGGAGTGCTGATGGTCAGTTATTCTGTTATTTGAGTGGTCATAAAATGACTCGACAAATTGTCTTGTTTGTGTTTATGTATATATACCCAACTACTTTTTTACACGGTCTTTTTTTACACGGTTCACCAAAATACCTTTTAACGCGATTTCTTTTTAATTCTAACACGAATATCCCCCCCCCCCAATTTTTTTTCCAAATATCCAAATGCTGTTTTTCCCACCTAATATCACCTTTTTGAATCAGCCACTCGATCAGAGTATTATAGCAGCATTTAAAATGTTCTTCATAAAATAAAGGTTTAAATATATTTTAGACTCAGTGGAAGAAAGAAATTTGGCTGTTGCGGAAACATGGAGAAAGCGTACGTTTATGGATTGTATTACACATGTTTCTTTTGCCATCAAACAGTTGCTCTAATCAACTTTAAATACTTGTTGGAAAAATATTTTGCCAGCATGTGTCAAAAGTGGAAGTTTCGTAGTACAAAAATCAGCTGTGTGTTCAGAAATTATAACTCTATCACATGCAATTGATGGCGAAGAGTTTAACAACATGCAAATGGCTGACAACCGTAAAAAGCTCTTTGGTTGAGGACGGTTTAATCAAAGTTACGACAGCTTATGATAATAAAAAAGTCGATAATGACAAAGTAGAATACGAAGTTCAACTATTAACAGGTGATTTAATTCGCGAGGGCTTTAAATTTGTTACAAGTATAGAACATTTTATTACTCATGATCCTTCGATAGAGTGTGCTTTAAAATTTCAACGTAATCTTAAGTTTAGTGTAGCAGGATATCAAGAATTATATAAGCAACTTAAGAAACCTAAAGAACAGCCTCTAATAATAGATTTTGCAACAACAAAAAACCTACAGAGGCCGTTAATAACGAACGAAATTCTGCATTTGTATCAAAGTGACAGTTATGCTAGACATATGTGACACATCTATAGATGAGAGTATTTTTTATCCAGTTCGTAATAAACGTAGACGCTTATTAACAAGAAGCGATGAATAACTGTTATTTAGCAGTTTTATTCCTAATTTAAATTTTTATATGTTGTATGTATCTATATAATAGATTGAATTTTCACTGTACTCTAATTTAATTTTTTTTGTAAAAAAAACGAGTAGTTTTTGCTTTATAAATATGTAATATGGATTTAATTATTACTTTTTTTTGCATGGGGTTTTGGGAAAATATTTCATTTTACACGATTCTGTAATGTTGGGAAACATATCCAAATTCACTATGTGTCTTATTTATTTTTTACACGAATTTGTTTTGCATGGTTTTCTGAGGAACTTATCTACCGTGTAAGATATGTGCTATATATATATACACATATATATATATATATATATGTGTGTGTGTGTGTATATAAGTGAATAAAATATAATTTTTTAAATTATACAAAATCAAACAAAAAAAAAATTACAAATTATACAACTACGAAAGCCAGATTTAAAAAATTTAGCTAAAAAAACTACACTTACTACATAATTAATTGAAAAAATTAGCAAAATATAAAAGTAACCAAAAAATCATGTGTTAAAAACATACAAATGTAATGAAAAAAAAGTCAGAAATTTACTGAAATATATATATTGTATATATATATATATAAAGTGTTTGTGGACGTTTTTTGTACTGGTATTGTGCAATTTAGCCTCTAATACGTCGCCTGCTATACATCTTATTCCTGGAAGAAAATTCGATTTTTTCTTCCTTGTCTCGATTTTTTCCTGCTCGGTAAACACATTGTAAGCTTTTATTTACCTTTATATTTTGCAGTTATGCAATCTCGTGCGTTATTTGTTGATTACTTGTGTATTAAGTGAGGTTGGATCGAAAATTATCCGCTTCTCGATTAACATAAAATGTTGCTTCGATTGTCGCTGTTACTATTCGTAGACTCAATTATTGCTGTTACTATTCGCAGAAAGAAGGTAGAACTTTACTAAAGAATACACCCATAAGTATTTTCATTTTCGGAAGACTGTCCTTTTTACCAAATAGAGTAACTGTAATGTTTTCACGAGTGATGGATGTGGCAAAATTTAACTGCGTATAAACAAAGAATTGAAACTTATACATGTCGTTCTTACTGTGAAATTTGGTGGAGAATGAAGTTTTTTTGGATCAGTGCATGTCGGTCATTATTGCTGGGAAAATAACCTTCCTTGATCGCTTCAAAAACTTCGAAGAGATTGCAAAATAAAGTGCAGGTATCTGTTGACAGCTTGGAAGCCAGTTGGACTTTTGAGCTTAATAATATACCAAAACACATAGCAACAATTATGAAATAATGGTTCCTTTACAAAATATGTGCAGAGCATCGTACCCCTCCTCAGTCACTAGAAATGAAAACCTGCAGAAATATAAAAATTCTGCAAGTTTTATTTCTTATAATTACATACCAAATGTCATTTTTGAAGATGCATGTTGACTTTTGTGACAGACTGTATATAAACATAGCTAACAGAAGTAAAATTAGATCAATAAAAGCTTTAATACGACAATTGTTGTGCTGCGAAAGTCTCATTGCACAGTCGTAGAAAATAAAGGGGAAATCCTTAAGAAATTTGTCCCCTGGACAAAACTAATATCAATGTCAATGGCATAGTTGAACTAAATTATATTATTGGATTAATAAGTTTATTTAATTATAGTAGTTAATCACGACTTCAAGGAAAAAAAGTTCCATTATTAACTATTTTTTTTCTCGCGTATCTGATTTATCTCTCTCATCTTAAAATTAATTTAAATTTCAAATTTCGTAAAATTTTACTTGAATGCCTTCCCAGTAAAGGTTTTTTTTTTTTTAAAAAAAAAAAAAAATGTGAGTGCCCTAATGTTAAATGAGCGCTTCAAATATTTAACGATGAAAGAATTTTCGACTCGGCACTTTTCAAAGCAATTTACATCAAACGATAAATAGTTGTTTGGCAATTTTAAAAGTACGAGGAAAATCGAGAAAAGTAATATTAATATGAAAACATAAATTACGAAATGCAATTATGAAAAAAATGAATAGTTATAATCTAGAATTATTTAGATATTTGGATTCTTTATGTGTTATTAAACTCTTAAATTCTAAACTGAATGTAGTTCCCTCCCATTGTTCAAAAATATTTAAAGTCAAAATTTATAATAGAAAATTATGGAGCCTTATACCTATATATTATGCTTGATACATTTCATCATGTGGTTTTAAAAAGAGAAAAAATAATTATGAATAATTTACAAGCTCAAATAATTTAGTATATATTCTTCTACCATTCTTTAAAATATCTTTGGAAGTAATGATCGGATTTGGATGATATTTTTAACATTGGCTATTTAGATTATTCTCCACTTAACCCTTACAAATATGATACCTTAAAGAGAAAATTCTATTTTATAAGTTAATTAATGGTAATTAATTAATTCCCTAACATAATTTAGTTCCCTTTAAGCTATTAAAATGTATGCCTTATTTTATTCAGTTGTTTTTATGATTGTTAGTAGTGTGTTCCAAATTCTTGACCCTTGAAGAAAAATATAAAGGGGGCTTGTGAAATCTTGAAATAAAAAAGAGGCCTGATAGTTCACAACAACACGAATAATATTTGTAACTCAACCAAGGATAGCTTGCAATATGCTCCTACTGGCAACAGGGCTGGCCCTAGGCAGTAGACAAGGTAGGCAGCGACGTACGGCGGCAAAAACATCTGAACTTAAGTACAAAATAAATAAATAAAGGAGCGCACATAACCCACAAAAATATTTTTTAATCTGAATGTAGAAAAAAATGAGTAGCAAAATAAAATATAACATGAATTGACAGACTTCGAGGCATTTCTATCTTTTGAGACGCACTGCGGACCAGATTTAACAAAGTTATATAGCAATTCAAATTTAACAGGAATAGACAAGCCTCTAAGTATTTCTATGCATGGATTATGAGAAGCGCCACCGCAGCTTACAGAATTAAAAGCTGTTTCACAAATAAAAAAAGTGGTTTAAAACAACACTTTATTTATGCAACAACATCCGACGAGATAGTGATACAGTTAGTTACAAATATAGTAGGTGCGGAAAGTTATTATTAGGTACGTGGATATTGTGTATTTTACACAATGTGTGATTATTTTCAACCGATTTCACTTTTTAAAACGTTTTTCTGTATTTCATTTGGTGTGTGTGTGAGAGTGTGTGTGTCATCAAATTTTCGATCGTTCATTTAACCAACTTCCCATTAAGCTAGAGCTCTGAAACCTTGGGAATCGTTCTTACTCACCTAACAATGCAATATTTAGACATTTGCGACAAGTTTTAACTAGTATTTCAATAATTTTTTAGTAACGTAATTTGTGTAGTAACTTGGCGCCACTAATGGAAGATATATTGAATTACGCAGAGAGAGAGATGAGGTTTTTTACAAAGTTTTAACTAATATTTCAATATTTTTTTGTTATTAAACTTTGCCACCATTTAAAAACGTTGTTTTAAAAAACTTTAATTTTTTTTTATCTCGAATTGTTATATATTATAATGTTTAATCACGATTTTCTGAAGAGCTGTTAAATCGATTTAAATAAATTTTTTGCTATATCTTTTCAACTATTTCTAACATGGTCATAGATAAGTGGGGGTGGGGGATACTCTCTCTCCTCGAGATAGGAAGATTCAAAATATGTTCCAAAAGAAAGTGAGTTCTTGGATAAATTTTTTTTTTAATTGTTTTACTGTTTTCTTCGATTTCTTCTAAAGTTTAGTTTGTGACTCTCTAATTCTTTAAAAAGCTTTAGACCGTGTCAAAAATAAAGGAAATTTTCGGGTAAAAACACGGTTCTTTTTCCCAAACATTTTTGCACTGAATTTTTTAAAATTGCTAATTTTTTGAAAATTTTAGACGGTGATGATTAAATTAATGGGCTTTTAACCGTTGACCCAAAAAGAAAGGTTGATTTCTGTTATATTAAAATACATAGTAAATTTTATCTCCAGTAATTTGGTGATTTCTCAGCAATAACTAAAACTTAACGCTATCACATGTATTATGGATTACAATTCGAAAAAGACTTCTATGAATTTAGAAAACAGTTTATGAATCTACTACCGGCATTCACTTTAAAAAAAAATGTACTGAAATTTTTGTGATTCATAATAAAAACACAAGCGAATGAATCCTGAGTTATGTTCTAATACATTGTAAATAGTAAAACACAAAATTAAGCTTTTATTTGCTGTTTTCCTAAAACTTGATAGTTCCGCATCTTTTTTTTTATGTTCACATTTGAACGAAAAGAGTTGAAAAAAATCTCTGAGTTTGAAATTTTACTTATTTTGGGGGGCTTTAAATAAATTTATAGGTAGCATAGCTTTATTTTTAATTTTTCGATAAAATATTTTTTTTCGAGTCAAGAATTTTTAAGATGTAGATAAAGATGTGAATGAAAAAGATTTCATAAAAAGAAATTTTTGTTCTTACTTACATCGCATATGTTATTTTAAAACAAAGTCTGTCTTATTAACAATCATCTGGATCTTACGAATTCTATTTAAATATTCTGCAATTAATTTATTCGTTAAAAAATATAGAAAATATATTTCAAATACATATTTATCAGAGGTCTTAATATTTGTGCTGAAGAAAAAAAAGAACTGAAATAAGTAGAGAGGACATTTTCCTGAAACAGTTTTTTGAGTGAGTTTTCCTACTATGTAGAATAATGCGAAGATCATTACATCGTCACCACTCATCGTTTCAATACTTAGGCTTATTTACAGGTGTTTGCAAATGTTATCACCCACCTGTGGAGGGTACTTTGTAAGGGGCGAATGTGTAAGATGTTTGCTTACACAAAACCTGGTGAGAAAAAAACACTCCGAAGAGAAGGATATCTCTAAAAAGTGAAGTACGAGCTGAAAGTAAACTACATTGCTCTCCGACGTAATGCGATAAAGGCACGAAGGAGTAAAGTTCATGTTATTGTTGTATAACCAGGTCTGTTCTTTAAAAAAATTAAAACTTAAGTGCTTAAAAAAAGCTAGTAAAAAAGTTAAGTAAAGTAAAGAAAGTTAAGTAAAAAGTAAGAGTTTCTATACAAAAATAATAGAAACACCTCAAAGTAATATAAAAAGCTGTATTAATAAGAATTAGGACCATATTTAATTCGTAATACGAGCATAATACATCCGTAATGGAATATTAAACCGTTCCTCGTATATATGTCGGGAGAGTTTCCATAGAGAGAATAATGGTTAATGACTATCTACTCTTAAAATATACCAGAGTAATTCTATAATAATATTTGGAGACTAAAACGGGTACCGAAGTTATGTAATTTTGCAAAAACCACGACTGAACAGGTCTGTCTATATGAATAGAAGCAATAACGTTCTGGAAAACAGTATCTCTTCAAATAAATGCTACATAGGGTTCTTCTGGTTTTCTAATATAACTATATAGCCTTTGAAGTTACTACGCCTTTTAGGGTAATGAAATGTTCTGCAGAAAACCACGAGATCGAAGAAATTCAAATCATGGCAGAGCCATACTCGTTCTTGGAAAAAAGCATCTCGGATGATTCGCTTGTGAAAGTATAAGTCTCGGATGATTCCAGGCCTTAAGATCACGGCACTACGAGGCTTAGAGTTAACATATGTCGATTGTGTTTTCAGATTTTCTTCTCTGTTATAAATTTTTTGCTCGTGCTGTTCCCTTCTATTGATAATCATTAATAGGAGAACTAGCAGATGTTGACTGAATTCTGCCTTCATTTTGGTTGCTCATATTTGTTTCTGATGTCACAATCTGTTTCAACATTCGATAATCTCTTTTGTTAGCTTTCACTTTCGTCCACTTTCAAACTTGCCAGTAGCTTTTTTATTCTGGTACGCAGTAGTGGTCATAAATTTCAAAACTTTTTGCTCTGCGAATAGTACTAGACAATATTAGGTTACATAAGAATATAGAAGCTCAAAAGTTCAAGAAACATTTATAACATTAATAGGTATAGGGGCTCCAAATGGATGCTTTGTAACAATTGGCCGTCATTAAAAGTCTAAAAATGTCGGACGTTTTGCACCACTCACGTATATACAGCCACGTTTACAGTTTATAACAGGAAGCTAAAGCTAAACACGGAATTATGCACAATTTTTACCAAATAAAACTATTGTAACTGCGCTTGCGAAACTTTTTCCCAAACACCACTTATATTGATGACGGTTTCATTATTTTGATAACCACTTGTCTAGGATTAACTAATTAAAGAATATTAATCAGGTTTCACAGTTTCGTGTTATGATCAAGGAACTTGTTGACTTCTGCATTAGCAAGCCGTAAGTTTACACCAAATCATGGACTTTGTGATTTGTTATAAACTTTAAGAACTAAATTTAATCATTATTCATGACATTGACCTTTGACGTCTACATGACTCTGCGACCAAGAAATTTGTCTACCTATCATAAGGTTATCGCGGTGAAGGTAAATGAGAAAAAAAAAATTAGCGCATAAAATTCATACAATTTCTTTTGTGATGTATATATTAATCAAACAATTAACAATCGTTATATAGATATGTTGAGAATGGAAGATATATTTCTCTTCATAATTACTACGATTTCATTTTTAACAATTGTTCATTATCCAGCTACACATCAGTGAGTTTTTGTAGCAATAATAAGGATATCTTCGAGTTATGTTAAAAAATTAGGAAACGAATCGGCACATTTTTCAGACAGAAAATCTTTCCAACTTTAACATTATTTTCTGACTCTGTGAATATAATTATTATCTACAGGCTCAGGTGACGTACTCGTCACTTGACTGAGGTTCAAAATTACGAGGTCCGTCGCCAATAATCGCCAATTGCTTCCAGTACGGCTTTAAGAAAACCAACCAACCAGACCTGCAATTCCATAGAAAGCAGTATAATTTATACATGTAATACACCACTCATTTGTGTATGAGTTACTCCTTAATACAAAAATTATTCCACATTTCCTCTCCTATACTGTGATGCTATATTTGTCATAAATTTTGAGCTTTTAAATGAAACATCGTGTATTTTTAGAATGTTTCTGAATTTTAAAATACTGTAGATTAAATGGATGAATATGCTACAACGTCTCGAATTTAAAAGAAAAATTGGATATTCTTCTGACTGAAAATGTATACCGACAAGAATTTAACATTCGACTCTTACTTGGAATTTTGGTAATATATGACCTCAGTAGTTATTTTAAAAGTTTTTTTTTTAATGAAATGACATTCTCTTTAAAATAACTAATTTCAAGTTTATTCATGTTACTCTCATCAAAGTAAATGTACAGCTTTTCAAATGGTTTAGTTTACTAAATTGAATTCTATGTCATTTAAAATTATATTTATAAATAAACATATAAGAGGCAAATGCAAACAAAAAATGACCAGCATTTATTTCAGAAAATAAGGAATAAATACAATAAAAATAACATAGAGCCATAAAATCGTATGATGATATAAATTGTTTTTTCAATAAATACTCAAACTATTACTCATATTTTACAAACTTTTCACAAATTTCGAAAAAGAGTGTATTGTGAAAGTAAGATATTCTCGAAATCGATATCATACTGAAAATTAATATCATTAAATGTTTAAAAATATTTATGGATGGAAAAATTACCTGACAAAAATGTAACGGAATTCTGTATAGTTTTTAAAAATGTTTGTTATTGACGATATACATTATGTACATATTTTTTCGCTTTATAATGTATACAAGAAATAGTAAAAGGAAAAACTAATTCTAAATTTCAAGAAGTTATATGTTTCTTAAAAATATAAGCTTTACCTCTTTTAAAAACATTTAAAGTGAAAATTTAATATTAAGAATATATTTTAAAAAGATAAACTCATGTTTGTATACAAAATTCCGTTTTAATATCTTTCCCGTTTTGAACACGAATAACGATATAAAAAAACACATTTATGATATAATCATGTAATACATAACCTTTTGTACAACACTGTATATCACGCCACAGCACTTTTAATCGACAATATTTACAGATAATATTAACATTGCTTTATGGAGAGTTAATGTATTGACTTTTCCTACGGAAATCCAAATTTGTCATTGTATTTCACTGCTGGTTCAGTGTCAAATACTCTTTGTACCATATCTTTATTTTCTAGAAAACTACCTCCATATTCCGTTGGTAGAATGCAAGGGTCTACATATTGGTGCAGCTCTGTCATGTCTGAACTAAGAATCTGTACCTGAGAAATAAAAAAAAAAAAAAAAAATTCTGCATGTAATATATGTCATCATTGAAAAAACAAATATAAAAAACTAAACATAGTTATTAAATGAAAAAAAGAGAAGTATGAATTGCTTTTAAATTCAATTAATATTTTACTTCAATATAAAAGTTTTTTTACTTTCAGCATGTTAACATGCATTTTCTCACATTCATATCTCAAATGACAATCTTAGGACCTTTTGAAAATATGGTGCGTATTTTCACATTTTTTGAGCAAGCATTTTAGTGTTATATTTTAAAGAATAGTTTGAGTATAGGATTAATTAATTTTTATTGTTTTTATTGTTTTATCAATTCATGTCCTATCATCATTGACTTGCAACCGATCAGTGGAAGATGGAAGAAGAAAACACATCATCTCTGGTGGCAGAGTCATCGTCCCTTGCTCACGAAACTTTAATCACCGAGATTTGAGGGTAGAGAGAAGAACTCAATGAAACAATCGAGCACGGGAGAAGTGGCTCTAAGTATTAAAGCAATGCTTGCAGGTAACTTTTATATCTTTTCAGGAGAATCACACCCTTTTCCTTATCTTCTTTATTAGATCAAACCATTATACCATAAATTACATTACGTACATTATTTCTAAGATTACCTTTAAATATATTGTTCTCATGATAATGTAATTTTTAAATGCCTTTTCCATGATCTCCTATATATAAGGCGAACAGCAATACGTGCAACTGAAACGAAGTACCAA
>BMAW01056961.1:159115-171950 GCA_019974015.1 Nephila pilipes | reverse complement strand
AAAAAAATACAAATGGCGCTATATTTACCGATGGGGTGATGTTGCAATGACCTTCAGCTACGCGTATGAAGGGGTCGCATACTTTTTCTGACTACTTCCAACTTGGCAGCGTCTCTTTGCGTAAAGTGAGTGTGTGCGTTATTGTAACTGAATGGAGAAACGAACATCAAATTTTATTTTAAATTGGAAAGCCTGGCAACAGTAACATTAAACCTGCATGTAGGGACAATGCTATGCGTCGTTTCTGAATATTTGAGCTGTTTTCGAGGTTGAAAGCGGGAAGAGACCAGACTGAATATGATGAAAGATTAGTCGTCTATGTTCGAGTTGAAATGATGAAAATATCGAATTTGTGCGGTAGAATTTCTTCGTCAATGTTCTACTGTGATTAGGGCTTTCTACGAAGGTCTTTTAGATTGGCTTTGGAAACGAATGCGGTACGTGAGGCCTGATTTGTTGGACAGTGAGAAATGGTACCTCTTGTACAACAAGGGATTGTCTCTCAAGATCATTTTTCTGCAGTAATTTTTGGCTAGAAGGCAGGTTGTGTTCTTAAACTACCTCTTGTACTCACTAGATCGGCCACTTCGGGATTATTTTTTTATTTCTCAAGTTGAAATTGAAGGATAAAGTAGCAGTGGTACAATATTAAAAGTGAAGCGGCGATGACATCGCCAACAGTGTTGGTGTGAAGGTGTTCCAGAAGTTGCTTACGGTCATCTACACTCCTTCCAGGTGTCGAATCGAATTGAGAGGAGATTGTGTACAAGCTGAATCTATCAAATGACAGTAAGTCCTATGGGTAATATTATCCATGTACTATCAGTCCAAGAATTTTTTCAATACACTGTGAGTATACCTCCTCGACTTAGACGACAAAAATAAATATAGTAATTAAGAAAGAAATGTTCAGATTGTATTTTTGCTTACAGTATATACAGTAAAGTGCACATTGTTATTTTCACTTTATATACAATGATAATGCGTATAATAGATTACATTTTTGAAATTTATGTATATTTTGTATTACCTGTTTGAATTAAAGTAGTGCTGGAAAATATCAACACGGATATTTTCCGGGCGACCTATTGTTCCATTTCGACTTACGACTAATGAGTCATAGTAAGTCAAAAATCGAGGAGACCCTGGTAAAGTAATGCGTACGCTCCTTATAAATTTTTGCAAATATATCAAAACACTCGAGCATATCGAAATGTAGATTGCTTTTAAAAATACTAAATGTTTGTTAATTAAGGAGGAACGTTAAAACTATTTACACGAATCTCTTTATAAGAAAATTTGTAATTATTTCAAATGCATACCGTTCAGCATGTTTCTGTGATTATATGAGGAACGTTTTTATAAGCTCGATATGTTTCTATATATTTACTTCGTTTTAGTACAATAGGATTCTGATGATTTATTTCAACAAATTTATCGATATATTTGTCAAACATATGTTCTCCCAATTACTGTTGCCTTAATTAAAAAGTAATTGATTCGCATGAATAATAACTTTGTTTCAACAGTAAAATGTGTTTTAAATGAGAATAAAAAAGGGTTTTAAAAATGATACTATATATTTAATAACTGTTATTTTTCATTAAATAATTTGTTTCTTCTCATTTAATTTAGATATTCACTAAAAATATTTTTCACAAAATTAATTTTTACTCCCATTATTTAAAGTGTACTTACTATTTATTTTAAGGGTAAATGAAATTTACATATGAAACTACTTTTGTGCTCTTCAAAATTCATAATTAAAGCTGCCTTTGTTTAATGCTATAGAAACCGAGGCCCAAACCAGGACCTAAACTCACAACCATTTTCACACAGAAAAGATATCTTAGTATTAAACAAAATTCGTGTGCATATTAAAGCGTATATATATTTATAATGCGCCCATAAAAATTTTGAATATCTCACATAAGCACTATTTTTCACTTTTTAATAAGTACAGGTACATATCAATGTAGCATTACAATATCGGAGATGAACATATTTTATACAGGATAAAGGAGATTGATTCACGCAGAGAAATGAGTAATACAATAAAATATATTTCCCACTATATGGATAACAAAAGCAATATTTATTATTGATGTTGTAGCAGATTCTTCATCATGAAAAAAAAAATGTCCCGAGCTTTTTTTTTAGATTGGGCAGACTTAAGACAACTAAGAAGCTTTTCTAGTAATTTATCGAAAACATGATGAGTTATAAAACTATTGCTCTGATACGTTAATTTTAATTAATAATTTTTCAAACGATACATTAGAAGTTTGTTTACATTTTCGAATCAATTGCTGATAATTCTCTGATTAAAACTAAGGTACGTAAGGGAAGGAATAGGATTCGATTTTTCTTCTTTTTTTGTTATTTTAAATCCTTCTAGGATGACAGGAAAATTTTAAATGACACTTTTAACTTCCCACATATACAAAAAAAAATTATGTTAAAGCATAGAATAAATTGTTTTGAATTAACATAAATATAGAGCTATACAACGAATTTGTTAAAGGTAAATTTTGTAATTTTGATTTATGACCAAAAGGAAGGAACTTTTCAATCCCGATTTCCTCAAGTGCCGTTCCTATACTTCAAAATGTTTATTCAATATCAAGATGTTATTTCAGAGACAGAATATTCTAAGAGCAATTACATCATGTCAATGGTTAAAAAATAGAGTTTTCAGGAAAATAATTTCTCATAATGCTCATTTTCTTTCAGAAAGGAATGGCGATATCAATAGTTAAGACAATTTCGAGGAAAAGATGAAAAGCAATGAAATGAAGTGGTGAGTAAAAATAAAGCAATTTTTTGAGATGAACAATAGAAAGAGCAAAGTATTATAAAATTATCTCGGCCGTCTACACTTTTAACGCCACTAAAATGAACCAGAACTATTCAGTTTTTAATTTTGATTTAATTTCAGTTGGAAAATATGAACTGCGATGAAATCGACTAAAAATACGAAGGCCCGTCATTTAAAAATAAAAGATCTTACAACAACTATCTGTAAAGTGTAATATTTCTCCGAATATGTTATCTAACTTTTGAACGATAATACAGAGTGTTACTCCACTATAATACCAAATCATCAAAAATAATTTTTAAAAAATGTTTTAAAAAACCTAATTGATTGAATTAATTTTTGATTAGATACAAATGAAATATCTTTACGGAAGATCGATAAATGAATATTCTTTCAAATGAACTAAATATTACATGTATATTTAAACTAATGAACTAAATATTACATGTATATTTAAACTAATGAACTAAATATTACATGTATTAAACTAACTAATTACTTTTCAGAAGTGTAATTAATAGAACTTTACAATCATTTCATTATGAGGATTATTTATTTCTTATTTCACATTATCTTGGATTATTTATTTCAATATCTCATTATGCATAGATTTAGAAAAACAAATAAATAAGGGATAGTTTATTATACAATATTCTCAACACAGATTGAAATAATGTGAGTATATAAGGTTTTAAATTTTCTTATTATCAAACTCAAACAAAACCTATCTTTACTATGAAGAAGCATTTACTTTAAATATATTCATAGAAAAATAGCAAACTCTATTTGCAGACTCCACTCTAATTTGACGACGCTTTCAGAATCCATAAGAAGATTCTGAAAGTTTCTGATACGCTTTACTCCATCAGCTTTTCAACTTTTATTTTAAACTTTTAAAACATTTATGAAGTAAAGCTTGCGAAAGAGAATTATTGTTCCAATTGGCCGACCCTCTTAGCTGAAAAGTACGCATTTTCCTAACTGTCTGAATAAAAAAACCATTCAAAATTGGATATGTTTTTCATAATTGACGCGAATTTTGACTTTTATTTTCTGGTTTCAAGTCTGGAATAAATTGGTACTTAATAAGAAAAATCAGAACTTTTGAAAGACTTTGAATTTCGCTTAAAGGAAATGTTTTTCCTATTATTTTAGTATCTTTAGTTCTGCAAGATATGAGGTATATCTCCTTGTGAAAAAGTTCAAAATCACAAGCTATCTGAAGATATATATTGAATTCTAATAGAAAATGTTTTTTCTTAAATTTCCTGTTTAAACTTATGTTCTCATTAATTAATCTAAGAGGCTGTTTAGGCTCTCTTAAATGTAACTTTATTCTTTTGAGAATGATTTTAACGAATGTTTTAGAAACCAATAACCAACTTATTCTACTTCAAAAGTTAATTTAAAAACAGGATTCTTACTATAATGTATATATACATGTTACAATAGATAAGTTTTCAAACGATTAAAAATAATTCTGAAATTAATTTCAAATATCGACTTAATTTTTTTTTAAAAAAATAGAATTATAAAAATGAAGATAAATGATTTAAGTTTTGGAATAGGCATGATTTTGATAAATTTTCGAAGAGTAAAAATGAAAACCATCATACCTGATTGATAATGTCGATCTTTATAACAAATCAAAAATCCACGCACTGCTCTTTTTTACTCCTCTGTTGTTTGAATTCGGGATGAGTACCTGATGAGCAGATGGAATAACCCTTTTAATAGTGAGTGGGGACTACCCGCAAAAGAGGCGGATCCCCTAACGAAAGGACGTAATACCGAATGTGACCAATGAGGGAAACAGATTTCTTGTTACTTCTCACGCGGACGTACATCCCTCGGTTCTTTTTCCCTCTCTTTCTCTCCCGCATTTTTTGAGTTTCGAAACGTCGTGGAAGAGATCTAAAGGACTGATTTCAACAAAAATGTTTTGTTTTTTTTTCTACTTTTCATTCGTCATCTCAACTGCGACTTTGTTATAAATAATCGATTTGCCGCATTTAGAAAATCTTCGAACTTTCCTGATAGTCACTTTTGAACGGGAGCACATGATCTTTTAAATAAAAATTTTCTTAAGAAATTCAATTCCCTTTTGTTTAATGTAGAATTTGATTTGAATATTGGGGTTCATTTGTCACGGAAAAGCTATTAAACCGTGAGGCTGAGATTTTAGGAAGATTGAATAGAAATAGCTTTCCTTAAGTATTGTTCTGTTTATATTTTTTTTCCGATAGATTTAAATACTGTTCTCGAATTCCTTGATATTAGTTAAAAGGCTGTAACTCTTGATTCACAAAATTTTGCACTTTAAGTTAACTGTGTGTGCGTGATTATGATTTTTGATTGCTGTACATAAGAACGAATTAGTTTATAAATTAATCAAATGAAGAATCAATAAATGAACCAAATTTAAATCATTTACGAGTATAGTAATATTTCAAGTATTTTGTTATGTATAAAAATATCTTTTACTTAAAAATTATTATAAAAATTTTTTGTAGGAATTTTTAATTTCGTAAAGATTGTTCATAATGTCCAATATATGTTTCAAGTTAATAAATTAAAGGTAAATTATACCAGATATTTAAATGTTAAAAATGGTTTTCATAAAATATATGTTGATTCCCTTGTGATATATTGTATGTATTGTTAAAATAATATTTCATTCATATAGCAAAATATTTGAATGAAATTTAAAAAATTATAGAAACATAAAATAAAACTGAATAGAATTTCCTAAAATTACAGTTCATATATATATATATATATATATATATATATATATATATATATATATATATATATATATATATATATATATATGATTCTGTATCTAGTGTGTTTGGGTTTAATTTATCATTTTGAAGTTTAGAATGTATAAGAGAAGAAAACGAGACAGCCATTTGAACAATCGTAGCCTTTGAGAAGAATCGCATCATAGGACTGCATGGAGGTAGGTGGTCATTCTATTGGATTAATTAATATCGGTTGCGCAGATGTTACAGTTTTAGCTGTTGGCTGAATTGGGAAAAGAAGTAATCTCTCACGACAATTTTTAACCCAGGGAGATTTACACTGACTGCAAGTAGGGAAGATTGAGGAACTGTCCAGTAAGCGTCAGCCAACCCCATCGACACAATTCCAGACATTATGCGAACAGTGATGTTCTCTCTTCATCATCCTGTAAATACCAATATATTAGCAGACGGCTGAATGCTTCTAAATTGCTTGTTCGGAGATTATTACGAAAATTGCTC
Source organism: Nephila pilipes (assembly GCA_019974015.1). NCBI lineage: Eukaryota > Metazoa > Arthropoda > Arachnida > Araneae > Nephilidae > Nephila > Nephila pilipes. The sequence goes on along the minus strand of BMAW01056961.1, from coordinate 165,863 downwards.
CTGACACCATAGCAACGTTGCCAGAGACAGAAATGACGAAATGAAAGAACATCATGGTTCCATGCGGAATGGCAGCAGGTCATCTACAGCGATGAGTCTCAATTGTGTCTTGGTGGGGATGATAACTGTTCCCATGTGTGGAGGTAACATAAGGTAACGCGATCAGCGTCACGATGTTCGATTTGTTGTCACTCGTCACACATCTAGACAGTATGGTGCAATGGTATGGGGATGCGATTTCGTACAATGCCCGATCATCAGTGGTCTTCATCAGGGTCACTTTGACGGCCAAAAGGTACATTAGGGTGGTCTTCGATCGCGTGTGATGTAGCCGTTCCAGTTCTCTATTTCAACAAGTCAACGCTTTTTTCATACTGCTACCATTTTAAAATCTTGCCCTGTAGCCATTGAAACTATGTTATGAAGACCGCAGTATCCCCATAGAAAATTTAAGGGATGCTATAGGCTATTGCTTGTTCTGTTGAGACTGCAATCTATTTTTTTGCTTTAATTTATTAATGTCGTCTATTTGAAAAATTTCTGATACTTTTTGCATGCCCAATAATACTTTTATATTCTTTATTCTTTTTGATAAATCATTTTTCTTATGATCTAATATATAATCTTGTCATGTTGCTGTTTAAAATTAGTTTTCTTAATGAATCTAACTTAAGTTTATATAAACTCTTATTCTCTTATTCTCGAATGTTTTTTTTTCTTTTAGAGCTTTTATTTAACAACTTGTGGTCTTTTAATTAATAGTTTCTAATAATTATAGAAGGATATTTTCATCCAAAAGAGAGATGCCTTAAAATCTGATAAAATAATATTCAAAACACAAATTCTTATGTTATATTTTCTAATCACGTATTAAATTACATTTTTGATTTCATACATATTTTTTTTCTTCAAAAAGCTAATCATTTTTACCATAAACATTATAACAGAAGAAATGTAATAAATTTAATTATTACTAAAGTTCATCCAAGGTTGAAAAATTGAGTCTTTCATTACAGAAAATTGATTATATATTTTACACATACATAGAAAAAAACCACATATTAGTTGATTAATTAATTCGTTCACTCTGTACGGATTTGATTGCTTAGTGGTCATGTTCGTGGACTCGTGATCGGCAGTTTTCTTCCAGTTGGGAGTTGGAGCCTTGGCGCTAAAGACCCTCCATTTATCCGGGGCTGATGTGCGTTAAATCTATCCAGGCCCAAAGTCTTCCCGTCGACGTGGTGTGTAAGTTAGGAGAAGGAAATGCCATCTCAGGTGTTGTCCTCGTTACTTGACAAAGGCTCAAAATTAAGAGTTCCATCGCCAAAAGCCCTTGCTTACTTCTGGTGCGACGTTTATATAAAAAAAACATCTGTACGGTTTTTTTAAAAGCATTAAGCCCGGGGGCGGGAAGAGAGAAAAAAAAGAGATTTTTGAATCTCTGTCTGAATCGAAACCAATGCTAAACCAAAGAAGACTAAAATGACACATTTTTATTAGTTTAATATTACACTAATTATTACTATCTTAACACCGCATAAATGTAATTTATAAACATGGATGTTTATTCATAAATATGAAAATTGGATGTTATAATATACATAACTTACATGCTTTGTTTCAACTTTGTAAAAATTTCTATTGATATTATACTTAAGACGGGGTGACGTTAACAATATAGTGCAATTTAACGAACTGAATTTTATTTTATCGGTTTCTTGGTCAATTATGTTATGTCAATTTCCTCTTTTATTTAGTTCGTTTCTCCCTTGATTTAAATCATTCATACTTTCTTTCAAACTGAAAAGTTTTTTATACTCATTTTTTTTCCTGTTTTTAATGATGATTAAATTATCGAAGATAATGATTATAATCTTTTTATCTGATTAATTCTTTTAGAATTGTAAGTAAAATCTTAACTTTTTGTAATTTTCAATCAAAATTCTTACGAAGCATTTGCACTAATAGCTTTATTTTTTTTCTATAATATTTATCTCATTTTTTAGACTGATATCGTGTAATCAGAAATAGCGAAATATTTCTTTGAACCTTCCGTTCTTAATATGCTTTGATAAAACGATAGTCAATAGACAACTGACCTAACAAATGATCCGACCATCTTTTTTTGCAAATAACACGCTGATAAATGCTTAATAATATCTTAATAAAGAGATATACATCTTTTATCAGGATATCATCTAAATAATTTCATATCTCTATGATGCTGCAGCTATAATTTATGCACGATGATTGAAAACCTTAAGAAATTCAATCATAGTATGTTGTCAGATGAGCAACTTAAAATGTTTTAATAGATTAAAATTAATAAAAACATTTTGTTTATCATTTCATGAAGTTTCGAATAATTTCTTGTTACAGGATCATTCCACTGTGATTAGAAAAATATTTAGATGCTATTTTTGTTACAAATTTATGTATTACTCCTTTGATAATTACAGAAAAAGTATAATTGGGGAGTTAAAAATTATTTAATATGCTTAAAGGTTGTAATGGTCGCAACAAGAAAATAATTCAAAATTGAAATTTTAATTAAATATTAGTTAGTCTGAAAAGAATTATTTATCTTTTCAAGTTCATAATGTACGGCAATACTCTGAGCCTCAAAAATAATAGCTTATTTAAGATAACTGTTTCCATAAAACTAATATTATGAAACTTTTCAAATAGAGTACTTTTATAGAATTTTATAAGCAACATATCCAGCGAAAATGTAATCGAAGCTATACATTTAGAAATACTTTTTTTATTAATTATTTTACAATTTTACTCAATAAATTTGCTTTATGTATTTTACGGAAACTCAAAGAAACATTTAATACCAAGTTCGGTTTCAACATAACAGGTCTACAATAAATTGATTCCTCTCAGACATTTATGCATCATTGAGAATTCATCGCTGAAAATCATTATGAATCTCTTATCAACGTTTTTAATGTTAAATTTTTTTTTGTCGCATTAAATAATGTGTAAAGATACATTATCATTTCACGATATAGTTTTTACAAGACTCAAACAGTTTGAAATCTGGTAAAAATTAGATCTTGATTATAGATTTTCAAACTCGAATGTAATCATAAAGAATAATATAGTATGCTACATTGAAATATGTTTCATTTAAGTTTTTGTTGTTGGGATTTTATTTTCATGAAATTACTCTATGATTTTAATTCTTATCATTTGATCATTACGAATATATCATCTGAAAATTTCAATGTTTTAAAATTACTCAGAACTAAGTTTGATACTCTTTTAAAATAAATGAAATTCTTTTTCACAAATAGTTCAGGGTTGTATTAAATTGAAAAGAAAAATATAAAAACTCAGGCACAATATAAAATGGATTTTTTTCTAATTTATTTCTTAATTCAAAAATAAATAAGTAGTTTTTTTATACTTGATACGTACATAAATTCAGAAGTTTCACCTGCCAACTAATATATCGCAGATTTTAAACATTCGCAAAAAAACTTATTTTTTCGTAATTAATTGTAATATTATATTTTAAGTCCTTTTAATGAATACACTAAAATATTTCCAATGTAACTTGTAAACAGTTTAATGAATTCCCTAGTGTTTATAATGCCATTCTTTCAAATGGAAAATAATGAATAAGAAATAGCTTTTTTCATATATGTACACCTTTTAAACTACGAAAATTAAATATTAAACACATCAGTAAACAATGAAAGTAATAGCCCACGGTTTTTCTTAAAGTTTTGTTGTAATTTTGAGAAGTTTGTTATATTTATTGAATATTTATTAATATTTTGTGTTTCAAGGAAATAAACATTTTAGGGTAAGAATTTCTGAAATAAAACTGATTATTAGTTTTATTCTCGATTGGAAAATTTAAATTTAAGGACTTCAAGGTTGAGGGGAAATATAAATATTATATTAGAAATAATTTCTTTTTTGTGTTAGCATATATAAAATATAGAGAATAATGCGGTTATGTGATTACCTAATGATACCAATCTAAAATCAAAATACTTGATGTGAAATGAAAAACAAAATATAGAGTGATTATGATCAGAAACATGCCTCTAAAATGAATTCAAGAAAAAAACTCAAACTATTATACCTATTTCAATAAAATTTATAAGCTTTAAATTTAAAACAGATTATTAAGGCTCCCGTCTACCAGCCATTTGGATTTCGTGAGCGTAATTTTAACCCCATGGAATTTCTACTTTCCTAATCGAATCTGGACTATTTTATTGATTTGAATCTAATTAAGTGTATCCTAAAAAGCAAAAATTAGGCTATGTTTTACGAGATTAATAGAAATTCCATAGTATTAAACATTATATTCATGTAATCAAAAGGGCTGGTAGACGAGATCCTTAAGAAAAACAGTAGGCTATTAAGTTAATCGTTTACTGATGCATTTTTTATATATTTTTCGCTGTAAGTTTATAAATCTTTAAAAATTTATGGATCAGAATTTTAAATAGAAGTTCTTATTCTAGTTAATATTTTTACGTGAAAATGTCATTTATCAGTATGTTATATATATATACACATTTATACTGTGTATTTCAAATTCATAACCAAAAAGTCATGTGAAATAAATTTATTTTTTTCTTTGCATTATTCGTTTACGTAACAGGATACAATAGTCACATCTTTCAACAACTAGAACTAAATATTTATTAAATACTTTAAAATTATTTTCTTTTACTAATGTATACGAAGTCATGTGCGTGATATTAATCCCCTTATCTAGAATTACAAGGGGGTTTAAATTCATGTATTAATTAATTTCCTGAGGTAAGTTGTATGAAAAGTTTTATCTTTACTAGAGGTAAATCTGATTAGCGAGATAGATGGGTGAATCTCAATATTATAACCAATGAGAAATAGATCTTGAAAGTGTAAAGCTTTAAACTAACGTTAGTTTTTATGAGTAGCCGTGAAAAGTTTGAGTAAAATGAATTCTCCATTTATTGCAGAGTGAACAATAATGAAAAAATGGAGATTTTATTTTACTTTTCTGAAATATGACTTGCGATCAAGCCTTTCGTAAAAGTTTATAATTATTTAAGCTCATTAAGTTTAAAGAAGTTATCTTGTTAATAATCTCCCAGTAAAGAAATTTCTATAATGTATATTAGAATACAGATGACACAAGTATTTTGAAAAATCTTAAATATGATATTGTTTAATATACCAAACATATAAGCAATATTTTATGTTCATTCCAAATACACTGCGTGACCAAAAAGAAAGGCGTTTGCCTTAATAATTAGTTCAGATTACAGTGCGCATTCGACGTTGTTGTTTCGAAAATGAACCTATATGGCCTCAGCGCTTATCATCCAGATTTACAACAGTTTTTTTTTTTTTTTTTTTTTTTTTTTATCGAGACACTTAATTGACAATGAGAGAGACGAGCTACCCCCTAATCATTGTTTCAATATATTCCAAATATTTTTGATTTGGTAAATACCCAGTTTTTTGTGGTGAATACCCAGTTTTTTTTCTGGTAAATACCCAGTTATTCACTTCCGAAAAAGAGGCATCTTTCTCCTTTAATTTTAAACAATTTGTGCTCTATGGACCTTGGTAATGTTATCCAGAAATATGGTAGCTCCATTAGGAAAGAAAACATTTACTGATGTGACGACCTGGTTATTAAGCACGTTTAAGTAAACCAATAAATTCAGTTTATTATCGCAAAATGTTGCCGATCCCAACTAAGATCCACATAAACAACTCCAGATCATAATACTGCCTCCATTTGCCTTCATAGTGGGTACTGTGCATGATGATTCTATCGTATCGCGAGGTCCCTTCGTACCTTGATGCGCCCGCCTTTCTGGAGTAAACTGAATCTTGACTCATCAGACCACACTCACCGCTCAATTATACAATATTTAAACTCTTTATCAAACTGGAGCTATTTTCTCCCCAATTAATCATCAAAACAGATGATTTTCTTTTGCCTTTACAACTGTTTTTTTTTTCACTTCAAGTTTTCGTTGCATTGGGTGAGTTGATATGCCCTCATGTCTATTGTTAAAAATTGCCGTGAGATCAACAACTCATTTTTTGCGATTTTTCTCCACCGGTTACTTAGATCTTCGATCCTGAGGACTTAAGGGCTTTTTTGCACCACATTTATTCTGAGATGGTGACGGCTTAATGCTATCCTTAGAGATTTTAATAATGCGCTGGCCATTTCTCAACCTGATTCTAGTAATTCCAACGATTTCATTAGTTTATTTTACGGCTGATTCATGCAAACTAATAATTTAACCTTTTTAAAAGCGGAAACATCTATTCCGCAACCGAATGAAAACAGTTTCTTACATACTTGTTACGGAAAGGATCGACGATACAGTGCTTCGACTCAATTTAAAGGATACATTAGCAGCGTCCAAATGTAATTCGCTGAGCTACTGTGCCAATAAAAGGGCTGTTATATTTTTGCATACTTATTTTATGCAGAAATTTTTTTTGGCCAGGTAAGGTATTAAATAATTCTATTTATAAGAATAATAAAATCAAATGTGCTTTTAAATTTTAGAGCTCTTATGAAGTCTAAATGCTCAAGTTAATACTCACAAACCTGCATCACAGGAGTTCAGTGTAAATATTATATAATGAAAACTTTGAATAAAGACTGTATCAGAGAAAAACATGGGGGCTATCAGCGATGGATTCAAAATCTTGATTCACAGCCAAATAATGCGAATGGTCTACTCCAGTCACTGGAGCCCAA
>BMAW01056961.1:125600-139915 GCA_019974015.1 Nephila pilipes | reverse complement strand
GCCGGAATCATTTTTCGAAGTTTCTTTTTCCTCATTTCTTGGTTCAAAAGGTGCTTTAAATTATCATTGACCTACTAAAGCTGCTGATGTTAAAATTAAAATTCCTAACCGCAGCTGATTATCATGCAGTTGAGTACAAAATTGTTTACAGTCTGAATTTCAAATAACCGCTGATGAAGTGTTTACAAAAAAAATCAACGATCATCAAGAACAGATATTCACAAATATAAGATTAACTAGCTGATACCCACCCGCTTCGCTGGGCAGACGATAATATTATATTTCGCAACCTATACGTAAAATATCAAGAAAATTTTCAATTTTTAAACGATGATGATAATCTAAATTTAAAATTTTAAGAAATTGATTAATTGAATGTCTTTAATAACGGTTATCCACTACTTTCAAAAATATGAAAATAAATAAATAAATAAATAAAAAAACTGTAGTAAAAAATCACCCCATATATATATATATATATATATATATATATATATATATATATATATACATGGATAAAACTCATTCCACTGTATACATGTTACACCTAAAATTAAAAAAAATACATCCTTTGGTTTGAAGATTCATCATGTGCTTGACTTTCAAATGAAATACCCTCGCACTGACATCGTGTCTATCATAAGATTTTTGTCCTAAATTTGCAATACTAAAGAAAAAGTCAAGCAAGTCGGGACTTTGAAAATGTCTGACGTATGTCATAGCGTCTTGAGTTCGTTCATGCATGTAGCGAGGTTCTCCAGTAAACGAAGATTGTCTTGCATGTGCCTACTCCTTAAGAAGTCGCAATTTTAGTATTTTTCAAAATCCCGCTCAGATTTGGAGCTAAACTACACTTTCATCAACCGCGGGATTCCAAACTGATTTATTTCTACCGTTAAGTCTGTACGTTTCCTAATTTCGACATGTACTAAATTTCACATAAAGAGCCCCTTCGCCAAAATCTTGCCAATTCTTCATCAGCTCTTCAATATTAAATTATTTGATATTTTTCCATTTCGCATGCGCAAATCTCATCGAGTAAACTTAATTGGTGACAATATACAGTATGCATAGAATATATATATATATATTCCGTTTGGCGTCGGTCATATCATTTTTGGTGATAAAGTCGCCAAATATTACATAACCGATGGAGAAGAGAAGATTAATGGATGAAAATTACATTTTGGATAAGACTTCCGTAAAATCCGTTCTCAGTGAGCGTCTACATCGCAAAATGAATAACTATGCTAAATTTCAAGTCAATCGGTTGTATAGTCTTAGAGATCTCGCGATGAGTTAGTCAGTGGTATTTCGCTTATGCATATATATATATATATATATATATATATATATATATATATATATATATACATATGTATTATCAGTTTAGTCTATAGGATTGTATAATGGAATGTTTTCCTTCGAGTTATTCACATATCAGCAAAAGAAACAAATGGATTTTTTTTACTAAATAACTGTGACATTTTGCCCTCAAAGCAATATTTTGTGTCATGATTTCAGAGTTAGGGTCTCGAGATTATGAGAATGTTTATTCCCTAGGCCAGAGGTGGCGAACCTTTATGTATCAACGTGCCATTTTTTCTAAAAAAATATTGAATGAGGTCATATACGTGTCATCAAATAATTTTGACTTCGTTATTGTTGGAAATATAATAATACTAAATACTATCAACTTAAAATTCTTTATTGACTACAAAAAAAAGTACATTTTACAATGTCTCAGTTATATAAGCGCTATTCAAATTGAAGTAACATTAATGTGACTTCTGTTGTTGCAGATTAGATGACAAATAACATATATTAGGGTTGTAAGATGTTGCTTCTATCAGAATGCATACTGAACTGGAGTCATCTAACAAACGGTTTCTAAGCGAGTCTTTAATGTTACTCATCTCTGAAAATACTGATTAGCTGGAATAGGTAGATAAAAATATCTTTAAAATAGTATGAGCCAGCATCTTCAAACATTTAAATATGTCTGGTAACGAATTCCATGTTTCCAAAATTTTGTTATTGATATTTTTACTTATATTGCTTGTCAGTCTTTCTGTTTCAATTAATTCTAACTATTTCCAAGCTTGAATAAATTTTTGAATCCATATTGAAATAGAATGGAAATCAATCAGCTGTATTTCAAATTCTTGAATTTCCAACCAATCGAATTGGGACAAGTTCAGTTTGTCAAATGAAGTCACATCATGGTACATAATAAACTTGAGTGTTTCCGATAATTCTGGGAACTGAGAGAATTCCTCTTGATTGAAGAATCAATTACAGAAATAAATTCTTCAATGACTGTTTCTTCGTCTGGTTTCTCATGCATATCTAAATCATTGATTTTTTTTTTTTCATGTTTGGAAAATACTTGTAGTTTCTTGTAATAATATCGTTCCTGTGTGAAAACATGCAGTTTAGCGTCAAAAGCGCGAATGAGATCTATCATGACGATAATTGTTTTATTTGTGCCTTGAATCTTCACGTTCAATTCATTGAAACGTGAGCATATGTCTGTAAAAAACATCAACTTTGAAAGCTACATAACATACAACAACTGTGGGTATTGTTCAATTTCCCCCTCATTTTGCAGAAACAGTCTGATTTCTTCTAAGCAATCAACATATCTTTGAAGTGCGTTCCTGCGGTTCAACGGCGAACATTATTATACATCACTAAGCCATTATACACTGAGGTGACTTCATTTAACAAAGCATCAAACTTTCACTTATATAAAGCCTGCGACGAAATGAGATTAACTACTATTTTTGTGACTGCCGCCATTACATTATAAAGAGATGTTTAACCACTCTTAGCACACTAGGCTTGTTGGTGAATGATGCAGTGGAATTCAAGAATCGAATGTCATACGTTTGAAATAAACTTATGAAACCATTTTTCGCCCATTATATTTGGAGCACCATCAGTTGTTACTGAAACAATTATTTTCAAATCAATTTCTCTCTCAGCAAGGGAATTTTTAACTGCCATACAAATATCTGTGCCCTTTGTAGTTGTTAGCAACCATGTTATCGCAATTAATTTTTCCTTAATGACGTTTCCTACGCAATCGTCAAGACATAACGATGTAAAAGGAGCAGAGTTAATATCAATTTTTTGCTGATCTGCTACATATCCGGCTAGTTTTAAGATTCCTTCTTTTATAGTGTTTCTAGATAGAGGCATGTCTTTGATGCGCTGAATTTTCTTATCTTTATTATTGAAATCATCAAAAAGTTAGGGCGCACGTGCTAACAGGGCTTCCTTCAAAAACTCTCCCTCTTGAAAAGGTTTACTATGCCGAGCAATGACATTTGCTTCCGAGTAACTTACAGCGCTCGTATGACAATTTTTGCCAACATATTTAATCATAGACGTCAACTGTTTATTTCTGTTTTTCGTTGCACTTGCAATTAATTCCTTTTGCTTTGGTTCACTTTTTTGAATAACGGATTTGTGATTTGTTTCAAAATGAAGTTTTACTGACGATGTTCTACATACTACTGTTCCAAAATATAAAACACACACCACTTTGTCGTCTTTACTAATCATGCCAAATTTCTCAGTCCACCAAGTCTGAAATTCTCTGACACACTTACTATCTTCTTGCTGAACTAGCCATATTAAATAACAGTTAAAAATCGTAAATAATACACAAATAAACTTTAAAATACAGTTGTATCAATGAAATTGACTATTATGCTATGCGAAAACAAACTATGCGTCATTAGCAATTGTAGTCCACGATATAACTACAATAACAAACGTTCGTTCGTAATATGTTTCATAGAGAACTTTGTGATTGGTGGCGTGCCCACAATATTGTGTCGCGTGCCAACAATGGCATGCGTGCCATTTGTTCGCCATCCCTGCCCTAGGCTCTTATTGGCTAATACCCTTATTTCAAATTATGATATCTAATAACAATTAATCGAGAATATTCACGATATCGTCTCAAAGATGACGAATCTTCATTCATTAATTTATTCCTATTTAAGTTATCAGACCAAATAAATCGTTCAAATCAGTTTGCATTAATTTTTTACTGCAATGTAAAAACGTCGAGAGTAATTTCCAAAACCTGAACAATCTGGGTTTTAATGCATATGTGCTACTTTTTTTTCGCAGGATTCTGTTAAACTTATAACATTTATTCATTTCTTGTGTGTTCTTTTACTTCTTTCCCGAAGTAGATTTTTAATTTGATTCATTGCTGCGTTTAACTGCCAAAAATTGCTTTAGGTTGTCGTAGTTAAATGTCAAAGAATAAGATACAAGCTTGGAATATTTTTTTTGTCACAGATCTATTAGTCATTATTAAAGGAATATTTCGATATCACTTTTGCATAGACTGTAGCATTATTTAAATAATTTAAAGTTTTGTTGTCAAACACTTATCTTTCACTTCATTGATTAAAGTGAAGAAATAGCCTATTATAGAATACTTTTAAATTTTAAGGGAATTCAATATAATAGATGTTACGAGACTGATTGGATGCTTTTTTTTTATTAACGTCACACTTAGAAGAAACCCATGAGCTAAAGTTGAGCATCAGAGCTCTATAAATAAACCGCTCATTTGCTGGAAGACATCAATTTAAATTTTTGGCATTGCATTTATTTTTTAAGAATGTATCAGCATAATGTCCAAGAACAGAACCTAAATTCGACATATTTTTTCAAATAGGAAAATACTCCTACATTTTATATTTCTATTTCACTATCCGATAGAATTATAGAGTAGATCCAATTTTTATGGTATTAAATGTATTCTATATTTTCTCAACCAGAATGCAGTGCTAATTGAGTTTTCTGTAATATGAAGTTAGCTAAAAAGCATATGTTTTTGACAACGGGGGGCATATTTGAGGTAAGTTGATAATACTATAGTATACTGTTCTCTGCTAAACGACGTCAAAATAAATGTGTTACTGATTCATAGATTAGTTTTGATTCGGCAATAAACGGTTACCAAATCAAAATTTGACTGTTACCGCTGTCAGTATTGATGAGACATGGATTCATCGTTATGCACTGATAACCATTAAAATAATGCTCCAAACTAGGTAAAGATGGTTTTCATGATAGGAAAAGTTATTGCGACGATTTTTCGAATGCAAAGAGTGTCATCTTCATGGACTTCTTAGAGAAAGGCAAAATAATCACTGACAATACTACGAGGACCACATTTTCATTCCTATTCCTCTACCACAGGTATATTTTTTAAACACTTCATGTTATTGAAAGGGAAATTATTAATTAGGAGTTCAAACATGTAACTATTTTGCATTTCTAGGTCTTTAAGACGCAGTAAATAAAAAGAATGTATGTATAATAACGAAATGAAAAGAGAAGAGAATAACTTTTCCGCCTGAAAATGCGTTCCAAGTTTAATTCAGATTCTTTGGCATTGAATTATGACATCTAAAGTGTTAAGCTTTTTTGTTATTATGATACAAATTATTATCACAGGAAACTATTATTGTCATTACAAATTCGAGTTAGTGAAAAATTACCTGTTAAGCATTTCAAAGATAAGGACGTTATCAAGTAATATGTTAAAAATAAAATAAGGAAAAACTAAATCTCCGATCGTTCTGTCATATTTCATTACTAGTATTTATATATATACTCTCATGTGACTACTTGTAAATTACTACAATTTTCCTTGTAAGGGTAAAAAGTTTTCTCGTATCAACTTTCTAGTTGGCAAAAGAGTTTTTCTGGAAAGACCTGTTACTCTTTCACATTCTGAAAAATTATACTCTAAAGTATAATTTTTCAGAGCATCAAAAAAAAATTAATCAATTAAAGTAGCATCATGTGATTGCGAAAGTTTATTTTGGCAGATGTAAGATTATTTTTGAAGTTATATTAAAAAATATTGTAAAATAATGTCTCCTTTAAAAAACAATGATTTATTGAACATCAGTTTTTTTAACATAAATTTTAACGGCTCTTTTTATTTTTATTCTATCAGAAACAAGAAATGGGTTTTTCGAAGGTTATTTTATTTTTCAATTCTATAGAATTTCCTCTAAAATCGATGTCAATAACAGGATTTTTTTCTCGGACACGATAGCCAAGTAGTCATAGTCACGAGGTCATGGTCGAATCTGTTTTTCTCAAGTCGTGGGTTTGGGTCCTGATGCCTATAAAAACCTGTTGTGCAGCATTTATCGAGGCTTGAAGTCCTCATGTTGGAATGTAGTGGAAGTTTAAAGTATATGAGCTAGCATATCGTTTTGGTTACTTGATCATAGTTCAAAATTACGAGCATTATTGCAGATATTTCTCAAGTTGCTTTTTGAGTGAGAATTTTATAAACTACGAATCTATCTGCATCTTCCGAATGATCATCATTATTTCTATATATTCACTAACAAAGAAAGTACAGTTAATTAATAAAGGCATTCAATTAAACTATTTTTATGAAAATTCTTACTTTTTAATAAGGCGTATTTTAATTTACAAAAACAAATCTCGTTTTTGTAACATAAAGTTTTTTTTCCTTGGCTTGAATTTGTTCACTTACTTTGTAGTATGACTAAAATGCTGTTTATGTTACTCTAACTCCAATCTAAACAAAATTTTATGGTATTTAACATTTTAATGAACTTAAATACTTATCATTGGTGGCAGTTTTTTATTGGCCGATAGCCCATATTTCTTAGGAAATTTCCCTTTTTGGAAAAATCACTTTTTTGTTTTTAGTCATCAGTATTTACAATTTCAATCACACACACAACTTGGGAACTTCTACCATCAAAAAAAAAATCTAATCATTCATCAAATTTTACGTAATAACATTATTAGGGGGTTTATTGGATCCTTGAGATATATTCAATTATTCAAAACAGCACTAATCAAAGCCTTTTCTACATAAAAACGCTACTATATCCCTTGACATTTTTCTTTTAGTGAAGGAAATGGCTTAAATATTTAATACCGATGTATTTCTACCGATAGAAATGGGTTTCTGATTACAATCTTCCATGCAAATTTTCCATTTCAATTTTCAAAGGCCTTCTGTTTCTAGTGTTTTACGTACTTAATAACGCAAATGCCGTTTTTCTTTTTCTTGGTATTTGCTGGCTTTGTTCAAAATGATTTGTACTATTGATTCTCAGAATCCTGCCTGTTTGTTTTGCTTTCACTTACATCAAATCGTTTAAAAACATCAAGTTTAGTATCTAAATTAATGAGTTTTTATCTGTTATCTTTCTACTGCCAAACAGAAATATTTAATTAAAAATCACGTTGCTTTTTGATGAAAATTAGCAGTAAGAGAACGTCACTTCTTCGGATGAAGATGGGTGCTGTGGTAGGGGGAACAACGCATTTGTTTGCGGCCAGTAGGCAGTGATCATTGCATTTGCCGATTGAAGGAGCTGTCGCGAATTATCACCAAAAGTTTACATCTCTAAAAATTGCACATTAATCAAAATCGAATGGTATCGAAATTTGTTGCGCATTAATTAAAATCACATTTTTCAAAAACGCATTGTGATTTTAATTGTTTATCGACGCAGCACCGAGAAGTAACATCAGGACTATTGAGACAGTTTTCATAATTTTGAAACACGGTCAAGTGACGAAGGCGACACCTGAGCTGCACCTCCCTCTTTAAGCTTCCACACCGCGCCAACGGGAGGACTTGAGACTTCAACCATGTTTATTGTGCATTAGCCCAGCTACACAGCGTGTAACCATTGCCACTTGGAATCGAATACATTACTAGACAGAAAAAAACGCCAGTTGCGAGTCCGAGACCATGACTATTAGGTTAGAGCGACCGCTCAAAACTACACTAATCAAAAGTTTCCTGTATAGTTAAAAGTATACCAGAAAAAAAATTATAACTTTCTCTGCAATTATACTAACTGGAGTAGTGAATTCTCTCTTTTCCCTTGTTTTAAAGAAAAATAGCAATTTTGAAACTTTATTTTAATTATGTTCAAAAATACGAATGTGCTTTTCCTTTAAAATTGTAAATGCGGTCTTTTTATCTAGCCATGCAGGGGGGGGGGGGGGTTTTTTTTTCTTCTGTTTTACTCTTTTATTTTAGTTATTATTAAGAACGATTCCATGACATAGGAGGAAGGAATCAAAAATATATTCAGAAACGACAACTAGATGAAAATATTATCAGCATATATTAGTTTTGATCCAAATCTTCTAATTTGATTCTTATTTATATTCATGCATTATGATATAATTTTGAAACGTAGACCTGTTATCCCAGTGAAACGATTGTTTTAAGGTATCCGTACACCTTTAAAACGTCATTTTTGTCAAAATTTTCGATTTTCTAATTTTAACATCAGTTTAAATTTTAAACTTTTTTCTTTCTAATAGTGTTTGAATTTTGCTTATACCTTATTTAGAACTTAAGTTACAGGGATTTGAATTTTACTCGTTAGCTGATTTTTGAAACCGGAAGTGCATTTCTGCAGACAGGAAGTTGGAAGAAATGTTTGTTTACATTTTTATTTTTCGAAATATCTTTTATATGTACAATGGTACAAAATAAATAAATTTTAAAACATGAATCTGAATTTTCAGAATGTTTGAAAATACATTTGGCAACAGGTTTTTAAATACATTTTTATCTTGAATCTGGCAAGAAAAAAGAATCGTTATTGTTTGTTTACATCTGTTTTGGTTTCTGTTCTCATTCTTATAAGTTTCTGATTAAGATTGTTTTTATTGTTGAAAAGCTCAATTTTTTTCGTTTAAAATGGGAAATTCAAAAAGGAGAATTAGTGTTAAAAGAAAAAGACAATTTCGTGGTAATGGTTTTACCAAAAATGATAGCAAAAATAGTACTGTAACTGCTAATGCCAGTGCTTCAAAATTGAACCTTTCTGCCATTCTAGATGAAGAAATTGCTGAATATGAAAATAAACCGCTAACCGGCAACAGAATTATTGACATAGAACTCCTTCTATGCTCAATTTTACAACTTTGTTGCCCCAAATGCTTCCACGATGGTTTGTTGTTACATGAAGACTCGAGGTATGGATTGTGCTCAAGTTTTGCAATAAAATGTAAGCATTGAGACTTTTGCACAGGATTTTCCTGCTCGAAGAAAACATTAAACTATCCTGAGGTAAATGCAAGATTTGTTTATGCCATGAGACAAATTGGGAAAGGTTTTTCTGCTGCATATAAATTATGTGCAACATTAAATTTACCCAGGCTCAGTAAAACTGCATACACCAATCATGAGAATAAACTTATGTCTGTGATTTCAGAAGTAAGTGAACTGTCGATGCAAAAGGCAGCTAAGGAAGTCTTGAATATTCATTCATCTAAAAATAAATTAGCTGAATGCGGTGTTTCTGTCGATGGAACATGGCAGCGTAGAGGTTACACTTCTATGAATGGGTGTGTTGCTGCTTTGTCAATCGACACTGACAAAGTAGTGGACATTGAAATAATGTCATCATATTGTCCGACCTGCAGAAAGCTTTCGAAAATGCCTAAAGGTATTGTATCCGAGACGCTTGAAGCAGATCATGTGTGTCGAAGCAATTTTAAAGGTTCCTCATAAAAGATGGAAGCTGTTGGCGCAAACAGGATCTTCAAACGATCAATTATGAAACGAGGTTTGAAGTATTCACACTATTATGGAGACGGGGATTCTAAAGGCTTCATCAGCGTGAAAGACACATATGGGAAAGATAGCGTAACTAAACTGGAATGCATTGGGCATGTTCAGAAAAGAGTAGGTGCGAGATTGCGCAAACTGAAATCCAAAAATAAAAGTTTATCTGGTAAAGGTAAACTTACCGATTCGTTTATTGACAGATTGCAAAATTACTATGGAATTGCTGTTCGAAGTAATGTAGGCAATCTACTCAAACTTCAACAGAACGTCATTGCGGCCTTGTACCACTGTGCATCGAGTGGCAAGAAACCCATGCATGGACAGTGCCCTATCGGGAAAGATAGCTGGTGTTATTATCAGCGAGCACTGTCATGCGGCAAAAAGCCCAAAGAAAAATATAATGGCTTATCCAATGATGTATTAAATTTAATTAAACCTAGATATTTAGAACTGTGTTCTAAAGAACTTCTGTCAAAGTGCCTTCATGGTAAGACACAGAATGCCAATGAATGTTTTAATGGCATAATTTGGCAGAGGGTACCGAAAGAGGTTTTCGTGTGCCTTAAAATTTTAAAATCTGGTGCATTGGATGCTGTTATACAGTTTAATGATGGGTACAAGGGCTGTGTTGAAATTTTAAGGAAATTAAATGTAACGCCTGGTTATTTTACCTTAAAATCTTACAAACACCTTGACAGTTGTCGAATTTTTGATGCTGCACGTCATTCAACACAAAATGTAAAGCAGCGTCGAAAAATACTCAGAGCTCTTAGGAAAAAAAAAATTAATGTATTAGAAAGCAAAGAAGGTGTTATATATAAATCAGGGGCATTTTAAATATATTTTATTATGTTTATTATTAAAAATTGCAATTGAAAGTTTGTTTTTGATTTTTCTCAAAATGAGTTTTCTTGACATATTTACATATGGCAACGTAGATATCAGAAAAAGTTATGAACCAAATTAATTGAAATTTTGCAAGTGTCTTCCTTATACAATTTTTAAGGACCCCTACCACTTTCATGATTATAAAATTGATATATTTTTAGTAACAAAGGTGTAAATCATGTATTGTTGTAACTTTTTTATGATTTTTCATTGTTATTTGACTCGAAACACAATAAAAATTATTGTAATAAGATTTTCATCATGAAAGTAGTACCAGCCCCAAAAAATGTTATGATGAATAAGATAAAAGTTACAGAATAATGATATTTTTGTTTACTTTTGAGTTATGAGCGTTATTCTAATAATCAATTTATGTACTATTTTCACTATGTTTTTCACTCCCAAATTTTTTTTTGATTTAAAAGCAAATTATTAAATGTGTTTTTCATAGTTTTAGGTTATATTTTAGCATAAAAAAGTATTTTTATAACAAATATCAATGTATTTCAAAAAATTTTCTTCGAAGGTGTACGGATACCTTAACGCTTATTGTGTGTTTTCCTCGAGTTGATCTTTAAATATGTTGCAATGATATTTTTAAATATCGAACACTAACGTCTAGTAATATTCTGTTTGAAATAAGTATCTTAATGTAAAAGAAAAAAAAAAAAAAAGACAAAACAAAGGTATATTTCATCTTTAAATTTGAGCGTTGTTTTATTGAAAAACTTATTTTTTACAAGTTTTAGAAAATATTCAGAAATTGTATGCTTTGGTATTTTATTCGTATTCCATTTTTTGAGAAAGGAACTTGGTATCACGTTCAGTAGATTGTGAAGAAGAATTTTCAACCAGAATTTTGGGACAAGTAATATTTTTATAGCATAATAACTACTTATGTATGAAAACGAAGTAGTATTATGTTAAAACGTGTTAAATTAATTATTGACTGCTGTATCTGTGTCCCTTTTGTAAAAGCTGTTTTGGATTTCCAACACTGTAGTAAGATTTGGCTTCGAACGAAGTAAATCTCATGCAAAACTCTACCGTTTTCATTTTTTGCTTTTTCTATTGGAAATAATGTGCCCTTTACATGAACTTATCAATTGAAAGCTACTAAAAGAATTATTCAGAAGAAACTCAAAGAGCTCAAGTTCTCTATCTTGCTAGAAAAAAAAATCAAAAAATTTTTGGACAAAGTTAAATTTTATAACTGTATACTTGTAGTCTTTTTGAAAGAAAATACATCTATCTCAATTTATATTGATGTTTCTTCAGGAACTTACGTTATTCATGTTGGGGAATTGCAATTCTGGATTCGATTTAGACAAGGAACTTAATGGAAAAATTAAAAGCGAATGTGATTTTTAATTAACGTCGCACTTAGAAGCAACACGAGGACTATTGGAAGCACATCTCGTAATTTTGAAACCTTGTCAAGTGACTAGGACGATACCTGAGCTGGAATCTACCTTCCATTCATAAGAGGACTTGGGACTTCGACCAGACTTAATGTGCATGAAGCTCACAACATGGCGCATGTTTAATGGCATCAGGGTTCGAACCCATGAATCGACGAATCGTCGGCAGAAAGCAACGACCATGTTACCGAGGCCATAATGGAAAAATTAGAGCTTTATACAAGTAGATTTGACTTGATTTCTTTCGCTTTGGATTTACATCAAATGCAATTTTAAAGAATGAGATGACTACTTATAGATAACTTACTTATGATTTAAAAATATTACAGAGATTCATGAAATCATTTCCTAAAAACTGAATTCGTAGTTAGTATAATGCAAAAGAAATATTTAAACAAAATCAATACCTTTCAAATGTTAAAAGATTTAAGTATGCTATTCACGATAAAATACTTATTAGCTACCATTTTATATAAGTAAAACCCAAAGAAGCAATAAAAAATATTCAGCCTTTTTATCAGAGCAGAGCAATTACTTGAGGAAAAAACTTTTTTGAAGAGTTCAGATACTCAGAAAGGACCATTTGCACCATTTATAATGCGATCAAAAGTAAATAGACAAATTTTATTAAGAACAAATACGAATTATTTACATTAGTTCCGTCTGTTTGAGGTTTTTCCCCAGAATACCGAGAAAAATATAATAATCCGATCTCTAATTTTTACATCTAGCCTTCGCAACATGTATCAACTTTTAACAATGATAATTACGAGAACGGAAACTAGATTCAAAGTCTTTATTTTCATCGTAAAAATCTAAGATAAATCTTTATAACAATGATTTTAGTATTTTTTATTATGGTAATCGTAATACAATGTTCTCTCTGAGGATAATTATTCATCACTCCTTTTAAAGGAAACTGAGATAACACACGTTTCAAATGAACGCATCAGACCCTATTGTTTACATTTTTTTCGTCTTGTTTCCTGATGGGTAACGTTCGTTCATTTTAAGTGTATAATTATTAAATGACATATTATCTGTGAACTATCTACCAGTTCATGTGATGGAAAATTTGTACCTGTCAAAAAGACAATGTAGTTACAGAAACTTTCTGTAACCATGTAGTTATCGAGAAATTAAAGAAGTGAAAAGATACATTGTGAAATATCCAGCTTTTGAAGGAAATTTAGCACAACTTTAGTGTCAAAACTTAGCTTGGATTATAACTCATATATCTTTATATAGGATTATTTTACTTAGAGACTATTGAAAATATAAATAGGCTCAATAATTGTTAGAATTTAGCAAAATGAAATTAATCAATCAAAAATTTGAGCTAAAATTATTACTGTGGTAATGTTCTTCAGTTCGACTGGAACGGTTGAGTTGCGTCTTCTATTGAAAAAAAAGTATTCAAATTTTTAATATTATTCAATAGCAACAGAAAATATATAAAAAATCGTAAAAATTGTTTTATGGGAAATAAGAGCCTGGTAAAAAATAATAGTAAATGATTAATAAAAATTTAAGCAAAACAGATGACTGTGTTGATGTTTTTCAGCTCATTTCGAATGATTAAATTGTCATTCTATTGGAAAAATAGTCAAATTCTTATTATTATTCATTTGAAACTTTCAACACAAAATATCAAAATGTGGAAAAATCGTTTTATGGAATATAAGAACCAGGTGAAAAACATTTTTCGAAATGCATGTTGTTAAAATAAGATTATACTTAAAAAAATGCTTGGAAATGCGAAATAAAATTCTATTTGATTTGATTGCTAACAGCAAAACGCTAAAAAATATTACTAAAACGATTTTTTCGTGAAAATGCTAAAGGCAACCACAAAATGAAATTTATTTATCAGATTGAGCTTTTGAATATTCTTAGAGAGTAAACTTGCCTTGTTTTAGAGTTAAACCATGAAAAGTACAAATAATTTAATCAAATAATCTTACGCTTAAAATTTAAGAAACCCTTGAAATTTCATCAAAAATGCATTTTAAATTCTAGGAGAATTATTCAAGTAGCATATGTTAAGAAACATATACACTACTCAAAGGAACAATAATTCCGTATGAATGATTTATTTAAAAGCATGAAATATTTTACACAAAAATTCCGAAAGCACAGGACTTTCTTCACTGCAGTGTGAATGTAAAATGAATATTAATTTCTTCGAAATTTAATTAAAACATTTAATTTCTGTTAATGCGATAATCAAATTTATCTCAGTAACGAATTCCTTAGTAAATAATGATTGATAATCAGGCAATAAAAAACTGACATCTTAGCTCTTGATTCTATATTTTAGTAATGAGTAGAATGTATGCAGTTCTGTCAATAATAGTAAATTTATAAAATGTACC
>BMAW01056961.1:67493-120630 GCA_019974015.1 Nephila pilipes | reverse complement strand
TGGCAACTGAAAATAAAATGATTACATTGATTTTTTCAAGCAGAATATTGTAGATAGTTACTTTTTAGGGAATAGAATTTAATCTTGAGAACATTGACCTTATCTGGGATACTATGGCAGTTATAAAAAGCTGAGAAACCGAAATTTTTGTTAAAAGTCATTCTAATTTCCATTTAACAGTAATGAGGAAAATTTTCAACTATTCTAAATTCTTAAACATAGTCTATTCATTATATATAAATAAAAGAAACATATATGTAAAATTTTAAATTGATCGAAACATAAAATTTTGAGATATAAAATATACGCCAATAAAAATGTTAATTAGTCCAATTTGAGAAAAGGCTAAAAATAACATTTAATGAAACTTTTTACATGTATAGGTCCTTACGCATACAT
This sequence comes from Nephila pilipes, assembly GCA_019974015.1. NCBI lineage: Eukaryota > Metazoa > Arthropoda > Arachnida > Araneae > Nephilidae > Nephila > Nephila pilipes. The sequence goes on along the minus strand of BMAW01056961.1, from coordinate 120,231 downwards.
TATTATTAATACGTTCAAGAACTATAACATTCTAAATAACCCTACGTGTGTTTATTTCTGATAGCTCATAAATTTTTTCCATACTTCTTTGACTTTGCGTTTGCGCGTTGTATTGATTCAAGAATTCAAAGTTGTCTAAATGTTTAATCAAACATAAAGTTGCTTAAGAAAATCCATAATTATCAAAATTTGTTTCAAAAACCTTTATCAATCTAGAAATCCCTATTACACTGAATAACAGCTTCATTAGCTCAAGATTTTACAATTTTGGAGCAAATTAAAACCATATTTAACATTCTCTGTCAACGAAATGAAATTAAAAGTGTCTAAAAAATATGTTGCGAGAAAAAAATCAGCCTTATTTTTAAAGGTTTCTTTTTATTTTATGCATGTTTATTTATATATGATATATAAAGTTCTCTGTTCAATTCCGGTTTGCAAAAAAACACTTCCGGCTGCAAAATTTCACGATGAAGTGATACTGAAAAGTACTAACTCTGCTTCTAAATAAGATGAGGACACAATTGAGAGATTCTCAAAGATAAAGGATAGAACTTCAAGAAAAATAGAAAATCGATATTTTTGAAAATGGAGTTTTGAAGATGTCTTTTCATCTGCCTTTCAAAAATATAATCAGCAACTTAATATATCCATCAAAATATCAGCTTCAGGTCAAATAATTTAAATGTGTATATTATTATTTGTTATGCAATTTTTGGAAATAAGCATTTGGTAGTGAAATGCTATTGTACTTCTGACAGTTTAGTTGTAGTCTTGAAATGGAAGTTTGAGAATCAGTTTCGCAATTGATTATATAGACCATTTATTTTAAAAGTGGTGTAAGTCCTTTTTAATAAGTAAGGTTATCTTCTACATTTGCAATTTATGTCTTTTTTAACCAAAACAAACTTTTTACAAAGATGCAGTTGCATTTGCAGCAAATTAAAAATATTGTTTACTTCCAATTAATAGTTTTTCTTATGAAGAATGGAAAAATTAATTTTATAAAGTTTTATTTTATTTTTTTTTTTGTTTCCGTGAGACAGCTGATAAATAATAAATACATTATATAGTATTAATTTTATAGTAAGTAACATACATAATACAATTACATTACCCAGAAGATAATGAGAAAGGAAGAAATATTTATATTACTTTCATAATAAATCTCTTTGCACTTTTTTTTTATGGTCCGATTTTAAATTGAACAAAGCATTGCCCATTTTTAAGATACAGGTAAGAATGAATAATAAATTAATACTACTTTATAAAAATTGAAAATATTTTTTTTATTCAATTATAAATAAATTCAACGAAGAATAAAATTCATAGATATGAACAAAATAATAATTTTAAAATTGGAGGATGAAGGCAATTTCTCTAAGAAAAACATGTAATTAATAAAATATTTTTATGTTACATTAAATACGTGTACATTATAAGTATATAATAAATGCGTGTAGAATTGCAGAAGTAGAATTTGCATCATATAAGGATATTGTTAGTCACAAGCGAAGGAAATTAAGCGAAATGCCAGATAAGAGTATTATACAAAATAAACAAAAAAAAATAAATAAAATAAAATAAAAAATAAACGTAAATTAATTCCAGCAAAAAAAATTCAATTTAAAAACTGTACCTTCTGAATTAAATGTAGAGGACATGTTATTGAAGCAAAAATTTAAATACTTTTTATTAATTCTGGAATAATGATGATTTTAATAAGCAAAACGTTTTTATATGTATTGTATTATTCATCGGGAGTTTATAAATAGAAGAAGGACAAAAAATATTTGGGAACTTTGAGGACTTTTGTTTATTTATTTTATTGGTCACTTATCTTGAAAATATTTTAGTATGTGAAATGTTTTTATTAATATCTTTAATGTATCTACTGAGCGAATTGATCGTGTCTTAAAAGTGTGCGATATTCCGAAAGATATGTGTAGACAAATGCATGAATCTTGTAACAGAACTAACTAGTGACATATACAGGGATAGGACATATAAAATATTTTCCTGCATTTGAAAGTCATTATACCAGATCCCTAAATCCAGAACGATGCTTTCGAATCCTGAATTAAATATACGAAAAATATAAGAAAAATAAGTTCAGTTAATGAATAGGTATACAGGAAAACCTTTAAACGAGATTTCAAGTTACATTTTCATCTGTCTCTCAAAAAAGATACCTGAGCAAGATGCGATTTCACTAACACGCAAATTCAGACAGCAAATGATGACGAAGAAAAAGTGATTCTTGTATAAAGCCGTGGTGTTATTTGAAAAATGATGAATTAGTAAGAAAAGCATTCCAAATAGATAAAATTTGATATTAAAAAATCCCGATAAATATTTTGCTTTTTCTCTTGAATTACAAAATACCTTACTCTGTGCAAAATTTTCTGTCTCAATTACATATTACAAGGGAATATGTATCTTTTAAACAAGGGATTTCATAATTTCTACGACATTAAATTTAATGTAAGGGACGAAACATCTGCTTTCAGGGGTCGTAGAAAATAGCTTCTTGATGTCTGATACATTTACAAAAATTAAATGGCTGAAAGTCATATCACTGCATGCAGTGACATGCAGGGGAGCTGACATCAAAATATTTTACCATAAAGTATTACTCTCTGGGCATTTTGTTTCTTCAAAACGATGCAGATTTTGGTAGAATAAAAATAACATTGCAAAAAAAGAATTTCTTGAACGCACCACAAGATTATTATGATGTTATAAAACAATGTAAAAAAAATAATAAATTTAATTTACACGAAATGAAACGGAAGACTTTATTTTCAACAAAAAATCTACAAAACGCAATTCAAAAAAGGGAAAGAAAAAATATTAACGAAGAAAAAGTAAACACACAGGCTTAAGAAATTTTGAGTGAGGCTTTGCAAAAGTGTATCGCATGCTATTCTACATAAAACATTGATGGAGGATACAGAGCTTAAGATGCTAAATTTATCATCTGAATTTCGGGGAATCACCAAAGTTTGAAAGAATCACCTTGGCACCATTGTATAACATTGCCAGACCTATTACATACGAAAAATATAATTGATATGGAGGACTTATTAGCTTATACATCTCCTCCTGTGCATCATGAATATTTCAAAACACTAATACATAAAGAGGATAAATGAATTCATTCAAAATTTTGAAAAAATCCTATTTTATTTCTTATTATTGATAATCAGAAATGGATTAATACAAAATATATTACAAGAAATATTTAATTTTTCAAAATCGAAGTTAAATGATTTTTACACTTCACTAATTATGAAAATGGTATAAATCAATTTACAGCCCATAAATACACATTAAAGTTACATTCGCCAAAACGAAACTTTTATAATCAAATTATATATTGATAAATTAGTAGAAAAATTGCCAGACTTGACATAATTTATATTTACAACTGACTAATAAGCTAACCAGTAATTTTCTGAAAACAAAAAATAGAATTGTATCACTTTCAATATAAACGGTCCATATTATTGCGTTCAGAGTGAATTGTATTATTTGTATTGTTACAAAACCTATACGAAACGTTGATAATTTTTAAGCTTGTATTATAAGAAAGTTATAGTAATTTTTATTTGGTGTCCGTATTTATATTGAATTATGAATTCTGAATTCAAATTCGTATTTTAAATGCTGTGAGAGTATCTTAATTTCATTAAAAGCTTTCATACCATTTGTGAGCTTTTCTCCTCAAGAGCATTTTTTAGACACAAACTATTTTATAATTCTAACTAAATAATTTTCGCCTCTTTTGATAAAAGTTAGCCAACTTGGGATGGCTCATTAATCTTGGACCATATTGTTTTCCATTTAATGTTGTGCTATGAACAATTGATATTTCATCACCAATTATCAAAAACTTATTATTTTGCAATGCTGCAAAAGATAATCACACATGCACAAAAATCCTGGCATCAGGGTTTCATCGAAATGCATTTTAAAAGAATGATGAATTATAAATTAATAAATTTAAGATTTATGAAATTTTTTTTTATAATTGTGCGATAATCAATTTCTATATTATGGCATCAAATTTGTCAGCTGCTACATAAGTTGAATCACTAGAACTTGATATACTAATATTGATGCGTTCACCATAACAAGATTCGTATAAATTCCGTACGTGTATTCGGTTAATGTATAAACATAAAGAGTAAAATTGTTTTTAAAAATCGATATGTGACTATTTTACTTCGTGGAAATAAAAAATAAAAATTTAATGAAAATGCTTCTTGAAATACCTTTGAAAAGATTCGGTGGCTTTGGTAAAGTGTCTTATGAAGAATACAAGCCAATGTCAGTGATTACAAAACTTTTTAAAAACGTTTCAAATTACAAAATCCTCCAGCCTTGCTCCTCATGAATATTTTCTTTATGACCCAAGAAAAAGAAAGGTTTAAATTTTGTCCACCAGATGGCGATATCAGTAAAGATTTGAAATACGTGTAAATAATTATGCTTTATGATAAAATGTTGAAATACATGCGAGAAACCATTAAAACGCTATTGCTTTGAAAATGAAAGCCGCAAAATACTCGAAAAATATATTGCAAGGATATTAAAAATATTTTAATTGTACTGAGAGAATATCATCATTTGAAAGGACATCAAAAAGGAGAAATGAAAGACAAATGTTAAAGAAACATGGATATACATATGAAGAATTTTGAAAATAATGAAAACTTAGAACATGGCATCATAAAACGAAATCTCTGCTCATACGGACGAAGTCGTGAATGAAATGGCTGTTTCATAGATTAATGAGCTTTAAGGCGTACATCACACACAATTCTCCGTGATCTTTTAAGAGTTTTCGAAAAATATATTCAATTAATCTTTTTTCTTTGACTACGATTTGAAATAAGTTGTTTTCTATTTTCCAGAGGAGTCTGTTGGTTGTGGTACTTTTGAATGCATTCTTTCCTGATAGACTCAGGTGAATCACATTTTAACCTGTGTGTAATGGCAATAAATGAGCATCTATTACATACGAATCGGCTTGGCCTTCACGAAGTTCATGAATAAATTTTCCATTCCGACAAATGGATTGCTCTGATGATGTTCAATTAGTATACAAAAATCATTTTCGTATAAGCGGGTGGCATCTAGTGCATCTGTAAAAGAATTAATTTTTTTTTCTCTAGCACATTTTACTAGAATTACATTTACTCCTTTTAAACTATATGGTTTTTTTGTCTGAAAATGCTTAGAAACTTATGTCTTCGCGTAAGATTTTGCTTCGGCATGAAAATATTTTCCTAGTTATCTCAAACTTTATGCAATCAACCAACTAATGAAAATATAGTTTCATGATTGATTCCATAATCTTCAGAAATTTCTACATGCTTGTCATTCACAATAGCCTAAGTGGCCTCAGTAGTCTAATGGCCATACTCGTAATCTCGTGGCAGGCGTTGTTTCCGCGGAATCGGGAATTCGAATCCCGATGCCCCTAAAGACCCGTCATGTAGAGGGACTGATGCACGTTAAATCAAGGATCCAAGTTCTTCCATTGGTATGGTGTGGAAGTTTGGAGAGGGGGAGGCCAGCTCAAATGTTATCTTCATCACTTGATTGTGATCCTTCGGTGATAACTTAGCCGTTTATTACCTATCTTTAAAATAAATATTTGAAATTATCGTAAAAAGTTTGATCCATATTTCTTAGATCATATTTTTTTCCAATTGGTCTGAAGAGTTTTTATATTTAATTTCTCTCATATGCACTATTCCCTTAGGGATAGAGATTTAAGGTTAGCTATAAAATTTTTTTAACTTCAGTTCAGAAACGGTAGATACTTCATGTTCTCTTCTACTAAGTCATTTAATATATAAACAGTTTCTTCTCACATCTACTCTTCTCCTTTTTGAAGTTATATTATATCGATATTATTAATTATATATATCCTTTGGGAAGGAGTAACTTAAATAAATTCTTCAGACTGTATTCTTCAAGATATGAACCGACTATATCTTCATAATGAAGACTTTGAGAAAAGCATATTAATTTTTCTGTTGAGGACAAAATGGATGGAGATGTATTTTAGATATAAGATGCAATTTGTTTTATCTTTCTTCCAAAAGTTCATCTAGTGTATCCTTTTCATTATCTAGCATTACAAAACCACAAATGTATTTCATGTTACCGAGGAGGGTTTCACGAATGCTATGGTGTGATTAAGGATTGCAATGCCGGTCAACCGGCTTATCGGTTTACCTGTATAATGCGAAATTTTGCCTCAAATTGTAACTGTATTTTTATATTGTTTTTCACCTTGTATGTAATTCGATAAACTATGTTCATAAGTACAAAACATTTTTTTCTACTTTGTCACTGAGCCTCGGTTTAATTTGCTTTAAAAAAAATAACAAAATTTGGTACTAAATTCTATGTTGCCTATCTCGTTTGTCACCTTAAAGTTTACTCTAACCTCCCTAAATCTAAATTTCAACTTAAGTTCACGCGTAAATAAAGTAATTAATGTAGTTGCTAACGTTTCAAGAAGAGTTTATTGATTCGCAAATATAGGACTGCTCTCAAATAGTATCAAGCCTTTATCCGCGAGTACTAACAACTTCTATAATATATATAAAATACGCTTATCGAAGTAGAGTGCGAGTACATTCTTCAAATATTCCAGCCACCTAGACAGTGTTGTTTCCTGTTCTCGACAAATCGCGTAGACACACAAGAAGATTCCCACGCTCTTCACACTAGCACTTTTCTTATTAATGTTGATGAATAATGATAGTTGAGAGAAAATTCAAGAATAGCCTATGTTACAACATATAATCACAAATACAACCATGGAATTGATTGAACATTTTATTCGAGAAATAAAAATGTTACAAATAGTACGATCAACCAAGTTAAAACGTTTTTCTGAATTTCACTTGGTGTGTGTGTGTCATCAAATTTTCGATCGTTAATTTAACCAACTTCCCATCAAGCTAGAACTCTGAAACCTTGGGAATCGTTCTCATTCGCCTAACAATGCGATATTTAGACATTTGCGACAAGTTTTAGCAAGTATTTTCTTCAATAATACAGTTTATCCCAACCACTTGGCGCGATTTCAAAAATTGGTACCAAACTTGGCAATTTTTTTGTTTGGCTGAACGTTAAGTCTGTAAAACGGACCAGGGTAGCCACATTTGGCAAAATACTGCGAAATAATTCTTGTCGCCAAGAGTGATTGGGTTAAACTGCATTCCAACCATTTAATTTACCGGATGAATTAATTAATTTTAGTTACTTTTAACGTTTTTACGTATTTCACTTGGTGTGTGTTTCTGTGTGTGTGTATATCAGTGTGTCATCAAATTTTCTATCGTTAAATTAACCAACTTCCCATCAAGCTAGAGCTCTGAAATTTCGGGAACCGTTCTTACTTGCCTAACAATGCAATATTTAGGTATTTGCGACCAGTTTTAACTAATATTTCAATAATTTTTCTTAATAAACTTTGCCACTATATAAAAACGTTGGTTTTTATCTCGAATTTTTTAAACATAGATAATATCTGTTGCTGGCTCTGAAAATTCAGAATGCATAATTCCATCGACATCTGCAGTTACATTTCCTTGAAAGAGAAACTTAATTTGCTGATAAAAAAAATGCAACTTAACAATCTGTGCCTCTGGCAAAGAATAAAATATTAATAAAATCGGTAAACAAGTACTCTGGTACTTTCAACAGGTAAATATATACGAATAGTATGCGATTTTTTAATTAATTGATGAAATGAACAAGTGTGGAATCTGAAATATATTTGTATAACGCGGTATTATTTTGAACAAAACTTAGATCACAGTAAAGAGACCGAAGGAAGAGTTAATCAGCTGTGTTTCATACGCGCTTATTGTTGACAAATGAATCACATATTTAGTTATATATATATATATATATATATATATATATATATATATTATATTCATAAATAAGAATTACCTATAATTTGTTACAAAATTGTGGAACCTTATTTATGTTCGGAATAGAATTTATTGTAATATACTTTTGTCGCAATATACAAGAATCAAATTAAAAAAAAAAAAATTTATAATGGATTTTACTACATATACCTAACTCAAAGAATTCCCTGTAATTTACGTGTATACCAGTTTTGTTTGAAAATCTTACCGAACTGCCGGTTTCTTAGAAAAGTTGATTAATTTTCAGTCACAAGATATGACGGATCGTGCACTGCAGGATTTTTGTTTTATACAAGAACTGAATCATGGAAGTTGAAAACTTTCGACGTATTGGAAAGAACAGCTACCAGACTATCTTTTCTCCAGATAATTGTGTTTCAATACATTGTATTCTTATGGGTGAACTTATCCGCAAGAAGTAGACCGAGCCTATGTATTATGCCGATTGAAAACTCTTACAATGTTCGAAGTGACTTGTTCATACCTTCGGTATTGTTGACGCTACGTTTGTTTTTCAATCTGATGTAAATTGGTGCACTGGAGACACTTACGTCACGATACAAAATATTAATAAAAATGACATTTAAAATTTAATATTTCAACAGGTTGTTATTGTGTCAGCCTTAATAAATAGGTATCTATCTCATACTATTATAGTTCATTGATTGCTTTAATTTCAATATTTAATTACTGATTTGAGTTTTTATTGAGATATCCTTTGATTCATTTTGTTGCCAAAATCGCCTTCGGTTTTATATTTTTAGATTGCGAGTATTCTGAAGGATTATTAGTATTTCGCAAAGAAGTAAGATACCACATAATGCCGCTGCACATCTGTGCTTAGACAAGTTGTTATTAGTCTAAGTATAGATGTACAGCGATATAATGTGGAGCATTTAGGAAAGCATTCTAGTGTTTTTAGTATGATATATTTTAATGATAGGTCTTAGTAAACATTGAGTTTTTTCTTTCAACTAATACTTTGGAGATTTTTAGAGAATTTGGTTGATTTGAAAAAAATCTCCCAACGGGAGGGGGGGGGGGAGTTGAAACGTGACTTATGTAGATAAGATTAGAATTAGTGAAATGAATGGAATAGACTTAATTAATTGCATTTATAAGTAGCGAAAAAGTTAATACGGTGAATGGAAGTTATTAGTAAAAAATGGAGCTAACGCTATAAACGAAGAAATTGTGACAGTCTAGCCAAATGTGATAAGTTATCAGTTTAAAGGGAGAAAAGATCTGTATAGGATCAAGGACTCGAAACCGATTGGTTCCGATCAGATGAGTTATCATATTGAGTATAAGTTATTAGATTCTGAAGCATATAGGTTGCAACCGCAGATACAATAGGCTAATAATTAAACTATAGATTATTCGGAACTATGAATAAAATAATTTGGTTATCGTTTGGTTGCGACTTCCTCATTGGACTTTTACTTCATAAACGTTTTAGGTAAGATTAAAAGTGGAAGGGGAAATAATGACGGGACGTTACAACGTGTACAATTTATGGATAACAGTATCAAATTGTGTTATAAATATGAGTCCAAAAAAGTTAAATTTTGTTCTAAGTGTTATCATATATATTTCATACTAAGTATTTCTAAAATTGCGAATATAAATATTTCTTGAAATAACATTTCCCTTATCTCTTATTTTAATCGAATTCTACGTCTTATTTTCCTTGTCATTTAAACTTTGTATATTACTATTCATTTTTCAGTTACTTTAGTTTTTTCTTTTTGGTTTAGTTTTCCCAAGCCCTATATATGGTATTTTCTTCTTATAATATGAAAAAAATTGTTAACAATCCTAGAGTTGAAATAATAAACGTGATATACAATTCTAGAGTTGAAATATACTATTAATAGGCTTATGTAAAGCAGTATGTTTCATTTTTCTAAAAAAGTTTTTTTTGACGAATTAAACATGTATAAAATTTGATTTGTTTAATTAATATCACAATAAGTCCACATAATAAACTGGAAGTGACAGAACTTTTTATTGCAGATTACGAAACAAAAGTGAATTAGTACAGGATGTCACAAATGCTCAGAACTGTATGTAAGAACTTTGAAGCTCATAAAGATTTAACGTGCATTGGTGTCTAAAAGTTAAACTTAATTTGTAAAATGCTGAAAAAGGTAAATAAGTACTGGTGAATTTGTTTTAAATAACTTTTGGAGAATATCTGTTGAAGGAGAAATCTTGCCTGTATACTATATATATCAGTCTTCATATTCATAACACCTGCACACATCGGAACGCGAATAAATCGGGACATTCGGCATAAGCAGTTCAGACAGGTTTCGTGCACTTGATTTGATAATGAACTTTGTTAACAATAAAACAGGGCGAATGAGGTTTCAAAGACGATAACTGGACATGTTGGAGAAAAGAAGAATTTTTGAACTGTACTTGAAATCGGACGATCACAGACAGATGGATCTCGAATTCTGGATGACCCTCAGTGTGTGATCTCAAGACGGTCAGGGGTTTCAAAGTGTGGGAAATGCTAACAGACGATCAGTATCAGATCGGCCAAAAGTCCACCGAGACTGATATCTGGCAATAATTACGAGACATCAGCGGGACAGTTAAGCTAGAGAATTCGGTTCAGGACTCACAGTCTCCACGGAACTGCCGATTTCCAGATAAATTGTTTACATGAGATTCAGTCATCTTGGTCTCTATGTCAGACGACCACAGCTTGTATTCCTCCCACATCTACGCATAAGCCCACTCGTTTAAATAGAAGTTTGAAACATCTGTAATGGAACAGAAGGCCAATGTGATGTTTAGTGACGCGTCTTGTTTTTGTCTGAACACTGAATCTCATTTGCTAACAATATGATGAGAACGTGGGTCTAGATTTAACCCGGAAAGCAACACGAAAAGGCATCGTTTTCCGTGAAGGGTAGTCATGGGGTGCGCAGGCATCGGGCTAAATAGCCGTACAAACCTCCATATCTTTGAGCCGAGGTCTGAAACTTCTGAAAGGTACCAAAATGAAGTTCTTGAGACTTATGTTAACCTGCTTCGAATTAAAATATTCCTTCAAATAATCATGTATTATTTTTGCATTGGCCTATTATTGTTTCGATAAATTATTTATAAATTTTAAATGAACTAATTACCCGATGCAATAGCTATCAATGGAATGCGTAACTATATCATAGAAAGTCCATTAATCATTATTATATAACTAATTTAACGTAATTAATTAAAACAATCAACTAGTTGGAAAAATTATGGAAAGTGAGTTTATTATTAAAGAAAATTAATTAAATTCTACTAATTCATTTGATTTTCATTAGCAATTAAAATCAGGTATCATCTTTAAAGTAATTTCTTAGCAACCTCTTTGGATCTGTGTGTTAACTCAAGGTTAAGAATTAATGATATTACATTTCAAGATCATTAAATGATTATATCTTGTCGATAAAAAATACTGACCAGTATTTTTTGAAATCAAAAATGAACATTCATAGAGGGTAGCTTATTCAATCAACAACTTTTAAACTGTGGGATTCGGTGAGTGAATATTTTGATAGATTTAAATGAATTAAATAGACAGACACAATACTGGGATAATGGCCGGCATTTATTCCAAAAGCTTATAAATAAATGTTACATAAATGAAACGCAGTAATGCAAAATATTAATAAGGTACAATATATATATGAAATAAAATGAAAGCGTATGCAAAGTGATAGACAAGAATCTTAAAACACTGACACCAAAAATGAATATTGTGAAAGATCCAAGAAACGATTATGTATAAATAATAAAACAATCGTAAATGACCACACATACCATATATGTACAGAGCATAAAACACGCTAAAAGCTAAAAATAAATTATTAACATTCTTGAAGAAGGATTGATGAGAAAAAGAACTTTGTACTTTTTCAATTTTAAAAATTATATTTCGAATATTAATAAGGAATTACATATATGCTATTATTAAGAAATAAACCTTGAGAAATTTTAATTCTCTATATTTTGATAAAATATTTCATCATATTAAAACAATTTAACTAGCTCAAGATAAGTTAATTTAATAAGTAAGGGTTAGATTCTTTTTTTATGAAATTTGAGAAAAATTTATCCATTTTTACGCAAAAAATTGTTCTTCTTAAGGGAATGTCGATAAAATAGAATGCAGTCATCACTTCTTGCTTGAAAAGGAACATGTATGTATTCCTAGAGTCTGATTGCCGTGCAAAAAAGCGAGCAATTATAATGCACATAAATTCTTTCTTTGGCAAACAACGGTTCGAAGCTCACTGGCATTTATTGTTTTCATAGAGACTGTTTCAAGAAGATTGGGATTAAAATCCAAATTTCAGGTTTAAGTTGATGTATTGCTCATTATCCAAAATGCGTTGAGCAATTTCTTTCGTATCTGGTATGGAGAGGGTTCCTCCGTATTCTTTAGGCAGAACGCTTCGGTCCAAATGTTGATGCAATTCTTCGAGGCTTGAAAGTATTGTGACCTGTAGATTAATTCACAAATTAATATCATGAAGTTCTTTTTTTGTTGTGGTTTTAACTTATTAAAATAATAAATTTAAAATAAAATGTAAAAGATTTCAGGTACAAAAAAATTAGCTTTGCAAATTTCTTTTGAACATGTGTTAACGATTTTTTTCTCTTAAATTCTCGAAAAAGTAGAATTACTCAAAATGATTATTAATTAGTGTACAGTAAGCGTTATTCAGAGCCTCAGGCTCCACAGAAGTAATTATTATCAAGAAAGAAAAATGGTTTCTCCAAATTCCTCTCTCTCTCTCTCTAATGTATTTTTATTTTCACAAATAAAACATTCTTAAGTGCAAAAGCGTTACCAATGTTAATATCAAAAAGAATAAAAACAGACAATTCCGGCATACGAACAAATTATTAAATTATTAAATTAAGAAAAATAATAATTATTAAAGTAAACAATAATATTCTGTTCGGAAATTAAAATTAAAGCAGTGATAAAAATATTAAATTAACTATACCTTAGCAATGTAAATATACCCTAGCAAATTAAATATATTTGTTATAATAACATTTTATAATGTCAATCTTTTGAACTTAACACACTGTATCCTTTACTTCTTGCCCACGCATTTTTGTTGACACAATTTTCTCAAAACAACATGTCTGCACATGTCAATAAAATTTACTCGTTTTATAAATATCGATAAGTTACTTTGATTATCCAAAGTAGTTGGAAAAAGAAAGGAAAAAAATACCGGAAAATGTGGTATTGTTTGGGTAGAATAAGTAAATTTTTCGTAATTAAAACTATTTACAATAATTATTTTATCGGATGCTATTTTCCCCCTTTATTTGATCATTTAAAAATATTTTTATTCAGTAAAACTATTTTCCTTTCAGTATGTATTTTAAAAAAATGTTTCTTGAATTTGTAATAAATGAAATTATTTTAAATAAGAATTTATTAGAGATGAATGAAGAAAAAAATATTCTGACATCACAATGTAAATATATTGTCGAAATTGTATATCAGCGCGAATGATTATATTTTTTTATTTTCTATCTATGTATCATTTTTTTTTTTCCATTTTTACCTGTAAGGTGTTATAATTAAGTAAAATATTGGAACATTTATCAAATTTTGAGACTAATAATCTTTTACATTCCGCAAGCTTAATTTTTGAATATAATTTAGTTGATTTTTTTTACTTTGTATAAAATTTATAACTGATTTTAATAAGGAAATGTACAAATGATGTACAGTCTTTGTATCAGTTCTAAAATTCATAAATTAAAGTTTTCTTAATATCTTAAAAAATAATATTCTTAAAAAATTAGATCTTCAAATTTTTGCCTATTCATTTTTTTTAAATTCTTCCAAAATTTTTAGAAAATTTTCAGTTCTGCTTATAGTTAGATTAATTTTTAACTTTAAACATATAATGGTTGGTTACAGTTAAAACAAATTCCCGTGTTGTTTTGAAATAAGAGGTTAGGCTTACTCTGTTCTTGAATTTCTCTTTCATCATTTGCTTTAGTATATTCCATACTGTGCCAACCATGGGTATGCAGTTTATGCAGTAGGCTATTTTAAATCTACCTGGGAAACGATCCTGAAAAAAATAAAAATATATATTAAATAAAATGGAGCTATTTCATGTTCAGTTATTTTTGAATAGATTGTTTGATAGTTTATTATTAAAAGAATGTGCAAAAATAAATAAATCAAAACAAATCATTATGATTTATTTAATTTTCTGGCGTTTTTATCTTTACATGCAGTGCACTTTAAATGCAGTTTACATGCAGTGCACATGCAGTACATTTAAATACTTTCAAATATTTTTATAGTCCTGTGTAAATATTTCAAAACATAAGAATTTAAAATTTTCATTTCAACTTTTTTTCATTATTTAAATTGAACTGACCCTAAGGAATTAAAGAAAAGCTTTAAACATTTATATCTAAATACGCTAAGAGATTTTATATATCTTCAGAACAAACTGCGATTTCTATATAAGAATGGGTTTCAAAAAATTGTTTTTGAAGATAGATGGTATTGTTACAGCTATTTGGCGTTATCATTGTGCACTGCCATCTGTTAAACGGCATCAAAACTGTTCTGATACTGATTCATTGATTAGTTTGACGAACTGCCATCTTCGCTAAGGCCAGAATTCATGATTATACATCCGAAGCGAAGTGTCAATAAAAATAATGGTTGAATCTGCTCCAAAGAAGGTGAAGACAGCCAGAAAAGTTATGGCGACCATATTTTGGGACGCGAAGGGTTTTGTGGACTTCTTTAAAAAAAGAAAAATTGATCAAAGGTTCTCCAATGAGTTACCCATTTCCTATCACGCTTCTCTTTGAATCGCCCTCGTATATTGAAACCTTATACAAAATAGGCTAGGATAGATTGTTGTTAATAAAGTGGAGTTCTAACCTGCATCAGGTTTGCCAGCATCATGGTGTTTTTGGGAGAACAGAAGAGCCGGAAATGCTTGAACGAGAAACCAGAATAATCCCAAACACCAATATATCCATTGATTTGAGTTACATTATTGTCCAATATGTACTCGGCGACCAAGTTCCCTGCAGCCACGAAATCGGTAAAATTGATTTTGTCCGGATTCCACCTGTCTAAATACAGATAAAGTTTTTAATACAGTCTACTTTTGTGAGCATATTAAATAAGTTACAATGTTTGGAATAATACCATTTTTTTTTGCAAAATAATTTTATACACTGATTTAAATTTATTTGTTAAATCTATGATAAAAACTTTATTTTAAATAATGCATAATTATTGATGAAAAACTTAAGAGTATATTTAAATTTGTTTTCTAAGTCAGTGCATAGAGTATATTAGAGAAAATTAAGTCCAAGTTTCGTAATTGTTATTAATGAACATATTTTAAGAAAAACTTTCATGTTTATGTGTGTATCGATAACACTTCTCATACTGAAAAATATGTGTCATAATTAATTGAAACAACTTATTCTGATCTTGATCCAGGAGAATAGAATTGTTGCTTTCCTTTATGTAACTGTGCAATTACTTATATTTAATGTCTGATCCATTCCAGTTAGTCGGAAATTGAAAAACTACAGATCGATGATATATTTAAAGTACTGCATACTTATGAAATGTTTTACACATAGTAAAATTATGTTTATACATTTCCATGAAATTTCTCATTAGTTGAATCTTTTAAAATTTAAAATTGAGTTATCTTTATACTAATAAATTGTAGAATGTTGAGTATTAAATATCTTTCTTTTAAGTAGAACAGATATGGTGTACTGTATTTTTTACAAACAAAAAGCTAAATCTTTTATCGATAACACTTAAGGTTTCTAGGTAATATGAGCAACGAAATACAAACAGTTGAACCCATGTACAAACATTTCGTAACTTTTCAAAAGTTATTTTATTCCCTGTTTCAGAGCTAGAAATTAATTCTTTTCATTTCTAGCTCTGAAATACTTGCGATTTTTAATACTTACGATTTGTGCAATGTTTGATAATATTTATTTTAATTAATTAATTGGATGAGTGCGACGAAACAAAAGCTTTGTAAAAAAAAAATTTCTTTTGAACTTACTGAATCTTATGACATAGATGCCTCTTCCTTTGTGGTCTCGATGAGGTAAAAAGTCGAATATGTGCTGTCTCAAGGCTTTCTCAATGCTGCTGGGAGAGGGAAAGACTCCGGGATTCATTTTTCGAAATTTGTAATGCTCTCGAATCATCTTGAAGGCTTTCTTGCTGTCGAATTTACGACATCTCAAGAAGCGTAGCAAGTAATTGTCATCCGTGCGGGGGGTGAACTCGTTTTGTTCTGTTAGAAGAGAAAACCATTCTGCATAAATAAAATGCTCTCTTTTGAAATATTTATAATTAAAGTACTATTTTCAAGAGGGGGGGGGAGAATGAAAATAAACGTACGAAGCGAGAGTATTCAGTATCTTAACCATTAAAGCAAAAAATTTAACAATTTCAATCAATTTATACAAGGGGTTACTGTAAAGTTTCAATTATTGCTAGGATATAAGCGAGACATCTTGATAAAAAAAAATATGCATATCAATTCATTCCTAGGCAAAGAATGCTATATTTTATTTTATTATTAAAATTAAAATAAAATTTATATAATTTTATTATTAAAATTTTGAAATACTTTTTTCGTATTTTCATTCCCTTAATTGCATATATACAATCGGATCCTGTTAAGTCGATGTTCGTTAACTCTTAAGCTTATTTAACTGGTGATTTTACTACGGCACTCCTTTTAATGAGATTCAGATTAATCTTTTTTTCAATTCATGTCAGGATTTCCTGTTCAGAGCAGACATTCTTTCCCCCCCTTCCTATTTTATAAATTATGAGATAAACATACCAAGGAGTTGCAATTTAAAACAACGAGCTTAAACTCCGAATGAGAGAAATTAGAAACATTCGAAAGAAATGTCGAATGATGTTTTCACTCCTACAAGCGAGTAAACAGAGAGAGAGAGAGAGAGAGAGCATGGGTATATTTTACGAAAGTAGAACATTCAAGTCAAGATCGTAAGGTGCAGATGATGATTCTCGTCACAGTGACTATAGATAAAAGTCCGATTAAGTGGAATTGGAGAAAAAAAAAGATTGTATTTGAAACTCATCCTCAGAAAGTTTGGGAATAAGAGAAGGTCTACCATTTCAATACTTTTTATTTATCCGCTATGGATATTAGTGTTTAGATTGTATATGAATCACCATTTTTAGGGAAGTGAAATGTTCCAGTTTGGATCTTTTTCGTAAGAGATTATTTTCCGAGATTAGTTGTACGATCAGTCACTTTTTATTAGTTAAATTTTAAGAGTTTCAAATATCTTTTTCTTGTATTGGTGATTTCCGTAATATTGAAAAAATAAAGTAAAAAAGTATAAACGTAATGAAAAAAATTGATATCAGTTCTAAAATTTATATTATGACTCGATTTATGTTAATAGTTAATACTGTAAATACATGAAGCGTAAAAGGCTCGTCAAATATTAACTTACCTCTCAACATTTCTTTCAATAATCTCAGGCAAGATTCTCTACTTTCGGGGGTCTCCCCGAGCTCTTCTCTTGCAACTCGCAAATCCTCCGGTGTCAAAGTTTCATCCAGCACGGGGCGATATACTCTGCTGCCCACTGTTATGACCTCGGCTGTGTCCATGTCTGAACCGCTTTTGAGAATGCTTACAGAGAACCGTCCTTTGAACGAGTTCGATATATTCAAAATCTTTTTTTATCTTCTTTCTATGTGAAAGGGAAAAAAAATGATGTCTGAAATAAATTCATCATGCAAAATGAAAACATTTGACATGACAATTTTCCACTTAAAAGTACTAAAATCTTTAATATATTTTCAGCACTTAAATAAATATTTATACAAATGAATAAATTACTTTTAATTTAGAATCACCAATAAATTGCCTTTTAAATAATAGCCATCTTTTTTAATATAAATTAAATACGTTTTAGTTAAATTACATAAAAATATCTATATTTTAAAGAAATTTTTTGATTCTTAATGTTAAGCTAATATAAATGAATAATATGCTGCTTCTTTGAATCTTTTAATTCAAAACTGTTGAAAATTAATCTTTTCTAATGTCAAGATAAATGCTTTTATATGTTAATAAAGAATACAAATTTCAGTAGTATCTGTTTGCAAGATTTAGGAGAATTTTGTGTTAAATATAATCTAGTATGTACCAGTCTATCTGTTTTTAATAAAAGCAATATTTAGGATAGTGATTAAAACTACTCATATAACGAGTATTATATATTTATTTAAATAATGACAAATGCTTGAATTTAAATTGAAGTTAAATTAAAATGAAATATTTGAAGTATGAATTATATATACAGAAAGCGAAAAATCATAAATATTAATTAATTAAGGAACTATTTTCAAGTATTTCATATGCCCTTTTCATCATAATGAAAATTTAGTATTAAAATAAAATCGCTTTAAATTCTCTCGATTCTATTAAATTCTTTCTAACGCTAGTTGAGAAAGAAGATATTTTTCTTTACCTTGTGTGTATGCTGACGCCTTCAGCTATAAAAAGGAATTTAAACGACAATTTTGATTGTTAGAATGTTTTAAGTTAACTGCAGTTCGACACCAATAATTTTATGCCTCTGTGATCCTTTGATATGAAAACCTTTTGCAATTTTTAAATACAAAAAGGTCACGCTTTCATTTTGTGGATACACGTGCAAGAGTACCGTATTTATCTTCTACCTCAAAAGATAAATTAGACACTCTATCAAAGTTGTAGTAAAAAAAGTATTGGGTGAACTTCAAACGAATGTTCTCGTTTCCCGACTTTTAAAGATAACATCAAATTTATTCAATTGATCCTTACCTATTGTTACTTTGTTACTCAGAATATGAAATGATAAGTAAATCATTCATAACTTTCACACTTAAAACACACAAACATACATACCTATATATATATATATATATATATATATATTCATTCCTTATAATATTAAATCGTCTGGAAAATGCTTTATCTTTTTTTAAAAAAAAAACAAAATCGAGCAATTTGAGTAATGTTTCAAGATATTTCGGGAAAAATAAGTATTCTATACATTTTAATGTACCCTAATTGACATATTAGTGAATTAATATGTCAGGTAGGAAATTTTTTCTATTTTAATTTTGAAGTAGAAAAATAATATTTTAAAATGTGTTTTGAAGATAAATTAGAAATACCATACCTTAATTTTGGAAAGTTGAAGCTAAGAAAATTTTCAGAAATTTTTGCTACTTAAAGTAGAATTTTTTGGCCTCTTATTTATTATCTTACTGTGGGAATTTATCTAGAGTTAACAAAATAATTGTGATGTTACATAGTTACTTTTAATTTACGTGTTGAATCATACATTCAGTAATAATTTTCAACACAATAAAATAGTTTTTGAATGATTTTGGAAACATACGATTATTGAGAAAGCAATTTGATAATTACATATTTGTGATCAATACTTTTGTGTGCCCTATATATTTTTTTATATTTATACAGTTGTTCTTTTCCATTTTCAGTCAGCCTTTAATAAATTTCACTCTCAGTAAAATTGTAAAATTGTTCCTTCTGACAAAAATTCGTTCATGCAAACGAAAAATATATAATGAAAGTAAGCCTCTCGGATGAATAGTTTGCTTTTATTAAAAAAAACATTTCATTTAAAAATAAAGTACATGATATGCTTTTAAAAATACTTATATCTCTTATTATATATATGTAATTTTATGCTTTGTAAATGAATTCTTTTTATATGTACGCACGTTATGATTTAAGAGTAATAGTTAGACATAGATAAAAATAATTTTGTTTGAAATATAACTTCGATTGGCATTAAAACGGGGAAATATTTGTAATTCTATGATCTTTAACACTTAATTCATGTAGATTTTAGAGCGGTAAGGAGGGAACTTGTAATGAGAGTAAATATTTTATTTTTTTACTCATTACAATCAAAAGAAATAAAAATATATATATATAAATTCTTTTTTTATTCATTAGTACCCGATTTCGAAAATTAAAACCAAGAAACTTGTTTATATCATGTCCTAGTTGCATCGAATTTCAGAAAAAAAAATTCTTGAAAGTTTTAAAAAATTCAAGACTTGATAAATAGATCGAAGGATTTTTTTATGTACTTTAATATACTTATCTGATTTAAATACCTCAATTGTTTTGAAATAGAGATGTCTGTTTAACAAAGATAATTCAAAACGGATTACATGTAATTTCTTAAAAATATAACTGGAGTGTTTATTTGGTAATTAAATAGATAAATTGAAAATATCAATGTATTTACAATAAAAAATAATAAGTGTGTTTTTGTTCGGTATAAAATTTCATAAATTAAGAAAGAAAAAACAATAAGGAAAAATAGATATATATATATATATATATATATATTTGCGTGTGTTGTGTGTGTGAGTGTTTTTACACAGTACTTTCCTAACCGATTGCAACAGAACTTTGATATTTATAAAAGGGACGCGAATTTTTATTGGTAGTTATCTTGATCAGAAATAATAATAAAAAAATTATTTTAATATTCACGCATTTCCATCATATTCCCTATGTCAATATTTGACAATTAAGAGATCGCAATCGTTAGAATTGAAAAGGCTGTTTATATTAAATTAATGTGTTGATAAAGTATTTAGTAGTTTAGTTTATACTATTAATAAATTATTAAATATATTATTCTTCTTAAATGAAGCATTTCTGTACCCCTTTTCAAACAAGAAAAAAAATCTTAATAAAATATTTTTATACAATGAACAGTTTTTTTACGGTTTCATAGTCCAAGTAGCCCGACAGAAGAGTTTTCTGAATTTATTTCGAGAAAAATCTTCTTTAGTTACCTTGTCAATAAAAACTACTGAAAAATAGACATCGAGTTATGAGATAATAATGGACGGATTGTTTGTATCTTGGTTTCAGATATTATTGCACAAAATCTTTTTCTTTATCGTGTCATTGATCTCTAAAAAATATATTTGATATCGCTAGTCTTACTTCAACTAGATTGATATTTTCAAGAGTACTGATGTTTTTATTACCTACAATTGTATTTCAAGGCTATCTCTCGTATATTATCATTTAAGATTTTTTTTAATACATTTATCTCAAATATTTATATTATTGATTCACTGTTATATATTTTACTGATATTATGCGAGTAGACTTTCCTTATGTAAGATATCGAATAAAACTGTTTAGGTGCTCTATTTTAATGTAATCTTCAAAAATATTTTAAATTTTTAATCTTTTGACTAGCGACATTAAAGAGAAATATATTAAAAAATCTGAATCGTAATTTTTTTTAATATTTTACAGAACCTTACATTTAAAAGAAAACTGCATTTCTGAAACACCATTATTATTGAATCTGAATTATACATTAAAAAATTGATGACTTGTTAATTTATTTCCCGAATTCATAAGTGTTGAAAATTGTTCCATTGTTTTGTTTTAAGAGAATTAATGAATCTCCAGAACAATTCAAAGCAATATAATGAAGATTTATTTCTTGTATGACAGAAAAAATCGAACTGAATCTCGTTTTGTATTTTTAATTCATAAATATTATGCGCCATTTTGATTTTACGTAAAACCTTTTTATGTCGCTACTTTTCTATGATGCTAACGAAAATGTTTCACCCTGACAATAGTTGCAGTCATTTTCGATATGTCTACAGCTGAACAGATTATCTTTGTTATAAATTCCTTTGCGAAAAATTTAATTACCAAAGACAAGATGAGAATAATTAAATTACTCAAATATTTTCATTGATATATTTAAACTTAAAACGAACACTATAAAGAGTTTTCAAACAATGATTTAAAACATATATTATACACATTTCATGTGAATACAGTTTAGTAGGAAACATGTAATACATTTTATATGTGAAGAAATTTTCTTCCATTAACATTTAGATTAAAATAATAACCTCATATGCCTCTTACACTCATTTTATGTTATTTAATATAGTAGTTATGTTAATTAATATAAAAGTTATTTAATATAAAGTTATGTTATTTAATATAAAAAACCAAATAATGCAATATCAAATTCATTTATAGCGTTTAATTAAAGCGTGATCATGATGCTTTTTTTTTTAAAAAAAAAATCGAGTTAAGCAAATTAAATTTTTTTATCAAAATCATTCTTTTACTATCGAAATATTATATATTCGTGTGACATATAATAATAGTTTAAATCAATTATTCTTCCAGATGCCAAATCGAGAGCCCAAAAATAAAAATAAATTACTGTTCATTGATTTGTTGATTTGACTTATTTTCTGTCGTAAATTGTCCTGTTGTTTGAACCAATCATTATCTTCATTTTACTCGAATATCAGTTATAGAGAAGGTAATTTTTTGAACGCATTTTCTTTAAATTTTGTATTGGCGATAAAATAATTTATATTCATTATAGAAAGTTTCGAATTTAGGGAGAATGTATTAAGGGATCTCTCTTTTAATCATTTCAATAAGTCCTGATACGAAACTATTATCTAGCTTAATTTAATAGAAACCAAAAACAAAATAAACCACTATATCAGTAGAAATAACTTAAGCAGTAATTTATAATATATATCCACTAAAAAGCTCTCTTCGAGTTTTATGAAATTAAATAAAATACCATCATAATTAATCTATTTATGCAATAAATTATGCTTAACTTATTCTGTAATGAGTAGTGAAAAGTTCCATGAAGAATTAAATGAGAAAATTCCTTACCCGCAATGCAGTAAACACAAGCTGGTGCTTCGATGGCAGGTAACCTGGTTGTGAGAAGGCGTCTTTTAAACCCAAACTAGTTAATGCACATCAAGCGGTGATCGCTGAAGCCCAGGAGAATGACCTTCACAAGAGCGGACCAATTAGGGAGTCAAGCTTGTAAACACAATCACAACCAATGAATTTCCAATCCTTTATACTCTGTGTGTAGCTTCCCCTTCCCCCTTTCTCTGAGGTAAATCTTTCCAAACTATCTATTCAAAAATTGAGAATGGTTTTTTCCGAATTAACATATCATTATCTGTAAAATTCTATAATCAAAATGTAATGATTTCACAATTTCGATGATTCCGTTTTCCTAGATAAAGTTTGTTTGTTTTTTTTTCAATTATGTTATCTGATTTTCTCTTTTATTCTTTAAGGAAATATCATTTTAAGACACAGATTCCTTGTGATGTTTTTCGTTTTGGGTGATCAGATGATAATTAAGAAAAAAAAAGGGAAAAAAGAAATTATGAAGGAGGTAACCTGGTGAAATATCTGTGTATGGAAGCAATCATTCAATTTTTAAGGTAAATTGTAGACATTTCTAGATTTGAATGTGATCCTTCATTTAAATATTCATAATTTATGATATTTTGTGTTTTTCAACAAAACCATTTTAAAGTTGTTACGCAGTATAATTCTACAGTATACAAGACAAGGTTTCTAATATATTTTTATAGAAAATAAATTGATATATTTTACTGTATCTTTGACTTTAAAGTTCATCTACTTTTACAAATTAAAAGAAAGTATCAATATAGTAAAAATTTTGAAGTAAATACTAAAAGATTTACTTTCATTCATACACATTTGAAGATAAGCAATACTCACACGCACAAATACAAATATATATATATATATATAACACATCGATCAATAACTCCCGAGACTAACATTGAAAACAACATTTTTTTTGCAAAATTTTTTTTTATTCATCAACATAACACCTTTTGTTAATCACCTTTTAGGGTGATACAATCGTTCCAACGCTTTTCCAAATCTTTTTTTTTTTTTTTTTTTTTCCGCAAGAAATCTTCTTTGTTGCGAGTAATTAGCGATAAACAGCTTTCTGAATCATCGACTCGTTGCTGTTTTTGTTCCATCGAAAGCAATCGCGGCACCCACTTGGAAAAAACCTTTTTCACTTCACTTCAAAAAACCTTTTTCCTGGTCCGATCGACTTAAAATTTTGACACGTTTGAAGCAAAGGTTAGTACTCTAGAAAGACCTGGTTACTGGTTTACTACGAGCGCCATCTCTGGGTCAGTCTCGGGAGTTATTGATCGATGTGTTATATATATATATATATATATATATATATATATATATATATATATATGTATGTATGTATGTGTGTGTGTGTGTGTATAAATGTATGTATATATATATACTAACCAATAAATTGCTTAAATGTAACAGAAAAATACATGTAAATAATATATTGATTTAAATTACTTTTAAAAGCTTAAAAGTGAAACTATTAAACGCGAAGAAAAAAACTGATTGAAAAAGAAGTGAAAAATTTTAAGAAAATTTTATTCTTAATAGTCATCCTGTATTCTTCTAAGATTCATGAAGAAATTGAAATTCATATAATTACACATATTAAACAATTTTTTGTGTTTAACGTTACCAATCTTGATTCCTATACTTTTTAATGAGAAAAATGTTTCTATAATTTTTTTTTCTTCTTTTAAATAGCTTCTATTTCAGAACACTACAGTTGATTGTATTTCAAATAAGTTGGAGATGGATACTTAAAATTGTATTTAGTAGTCAAATTGCTCAAACTCTTTAAAAGATTTTGAAATTTTAAAAGTGTAGAAAACGTAGCAAAGATGATAAGACATTAATTTGTGAAAATTCTCAATGCGATTAACAAAAATAAAATTTCCACCCACAAAACATGTATTTATGTGTTAATTACACGGAAATCGAATCGAAAAAAAATATTAGTAAATATTAATTAAATAAATAAAATACGAAATTTGAAAACTGCAAAGAATCCTTTCAACGCAAGAAAAAATTTGGAATTCATTACATTCGTATAATTTCGGAATCCTAACTTTCAAATGATTAGGGAATTAAAGAATTACAAGAAATAATTTTTAATAATCTTACAGAAATATATCGATACGCATTTTTTTAATCTTAATTAGTGATTTTCTGAAAGATAGTTACAAAATGCTTTTCGATTTATGTAAGAGTAATAAATTGATATTAATAAATAATAAACGTCTTCTGTCAAAAGTATTTACTTAAGAATAATACTATTATTTTTCTTACACTTCAAGCAATAAAGTGTTTCTGTTTTGAAGAAAGATTTCGGAATAAAGATGAGCTTCAAATGTGTTGAAATATTTTAACTATTTTAATCTCTCTCTTCACTTTCTTTTATTTTTGAATCTATTTCATATTTCATTGGCCGATGTCAATGTTTTTCTTGTACTTAATCAGGAAACTTTCGGCAATTCAAAGTTGTTACTAAACTTTATTTAAATTAATGCACTTTATAAGAAATATCTTTTTTTAACATTAGATACATTATTTTACAGTGCATTAAAATAAAATATATTTATTTCTTGAAGCTTCATTCACAGAAGAATTAATGCAATGAAAACAAACCAAAAAAAAACCCACCAATAATTTAAAAATGATTCACTTTATTTACATGAATGTAACGAAAAAATTAAATAATTCTTAGATGGCAATATTTATTATTATTTTTTTTGACATTGAAGAGTTAATATGTTTTTTTCCTTCAGCATGCGTGAATAATAGTTGGTCATGTGATGTTATCATTTTGTAATGCTTAAAACTCGAGGAATGTTGTCACTTAATTCTTTTGTCATGATAAGGCACTCAAAAGAGTTTCATTTGACTTTCGAGAAACCTCATAACTCTTCTAGACTGTTTAACAATTTATAAAATGTCAATAACAAGCGCCTTTATGCATGTCATTTATCAATTGTATTTTTATTGTTTATGTTCTCGGTTTATTTTGCTTTTGGTCTCGGTTTTTATTGCTTTATTTGCTCGGATTTGAATTTCATGATTATGTCTATGAATGAAGTTGAAAATAATGACAGGATTTGAGGATTGTGGCTTTCAGAAGATTTAAAAATTCTATTAATTCTCTTCAGAATTATTTCTGGACGAATTTTAGTATTAATTCATCTTTCCAATCCATAAAATAAAGGAAGTATTTGAACAATTCACAGATGCTCTGTCTTAAGACGTAACTGTGTAGGTGGTTGATACACGTTCAATCTGTCGAAGATCCAAGTCCCCCCATTAGAGTGGTGATGATGAATGTTGATTTTAAATTTGGAGAACTTAGCTTATGCGTGATTCTTTTGTCTCTAGTCTGAGGAGGAATTGAGAATAACTGTGCGATTTTTTCGAGTGCCAGTACAATGAATGCTGCTGATTAAATATTAAGAATTTTACTTTATAAAATGTATTAATTTAAGAGAAATAAATTTTTTAAATTTATTTGTTCAAATAAAATTGATGTCATAACAACTGAAGGATCTAGTTAGAAATCAGCCTTAAAGAGCATTACAAAAAAATAGAGGAGGTGGAAGAGATTTAATCGACTAATCTGGTAGAAGCAGCTCGTTTCTGAAGTTGAAAGTAGGAGAGAGGAAGAATTCGCGCTTGAAATTCAGCTAAATGCCAGAGCGGGAATTTTAATTGGTCAAGAGGAGGTGGAAGTTTGGAGGGGAAGGGGCCAGCTCAGGTGTCTTCCTCGTTACTTGACTGAGGCTCATAACTACGAGGTCCTTTGTAAATATCCCTCGTGTTTCAAGAATGTAACGTTTATCAAAACAATCAATTAAGATGTAATTGTAAATTAGAGTTAACACACCCAGTAGAACAATTTGTTGAAATTTACCTTCAATATATGTGCGGTTTGTCAATATAGTTTGCTTATATACACTATGAATATTTTTATTCTTGCAATCCTATTCTTTTCTGGGTAAGGGAGCTTTAAAAAATCCACTGCGCTATTAAAGCTCCATCAAAGATATTAATAAAATAAAAAGTTATTTTTTATTCGAAATCTCACAGTCAGTTGAGGCTCATTACTATTAGGTCAATTTACTACAACTTTTTATGCTCGTGTTATGATTTCACATTATATGTTCTAGTTATGAAATACAAGATCAAATATTTAATGATTTAAATATCGTTAAGCATTCAAATTATTAAATATTTTATCATGAATTTCATTGTACTTAAATCACTGAAATGAAACAAACATATTCATTATCAGAAAAATTGTGATTTACACTTTAAATGAAAATTTACCACATTGTCTATTGTAAAAATAGTTTCCAAACGAAAAATATTTAAAGAATTGATAACATGTGTTACATAATAATTGGTTTCTATATTAAATTCTGACTAATATCTACAAAATTTATTCAATTATTTAATAACACAGACCTCATAAAAAATACTAGTTTCATAAAGTAGGTTAAAATATTTTACAGCATACACTGCTTTCAGAAATATTCTGCAATAAATGAAAATTCTCAATTCAAATATTGGTAATGGAGAGATGATTAAATTTAAAAGCAATGGAATTAGCATAATTTCCGGAATTTAGTTTACAATTATTTTCAACATGATATAATGTATTTTTTAAGCAGGAAAACGCATAATAAATGTTAGTAAAAAAGATTTTTTTGCTTACTTTTTTTCAAATAAGTTAATTTCTTTTAGCTTTCTGCTTGTTAATTTGTTAAATTAATTAACTTCAGTTTTTGTTTCAAAAATAAAAAAAAAATTAAAGATTTTGTAAGAATTATATGTGTTGTGTTTTAATTATTTCTTAAAAAACTTTCTTATTAATTTCCTTTCCTTTCAAAACATTTATTTTGAAATTTAAACTGTTTCTATTTACGTTCCTTAAACATCTAAACTTTTAAACTCTTATTTATTGTTAACAACTTATTTTAAATGCACCTTCAGTGGAAAATTGTGATAGTTTTTTTAAAAAATTCTAAAATGCCTATACGTGATGAGATTTCGAATGACCCACATTAACTAAAAAAGATTTATTTTCTTATAAACATTCAGTTTGCAACTCAAAAAATACATTAACAATATCAATAATGATGGGAAAAGTATGAAATTGGCGTGTTAATTTTTCTTGCAAGTTGTTTTTAGAAAATTCACTTCTTAAAATATAGATCTTTGAGATGCTTTTAAAACAGAAATTAAACTTAACTTCGAAATATAAATTATTTTTTTACTTCTATCTATTGAAAAGATGTATCAAAACGAATTTTGAATTCGAATGTAGCGAGTAGGAGATGAATATTGTTATTCATTATTATTCATAAGGCTTCTTTGATATTTGATTGCTTCCTTAATAATTTTCTGTCAATACAACACAAATTACCGTAAAACAAAAAATGAAAAACGTTTCAATAATTGTTTAAAAAACTGCGGCAAGAACAAATGTTTTGGTGAAATTGTATCTTTATCGATGTCTTCCTTGTGGGAATTTCTTAACAATTATATACGAATCAGATTGAAATGTTAAGTGGAATTCTGAGAACCATACTAAATGGGGTCTTATGTGGTTTTATACTATATTCTATACTAGCATTCTCGTTATAGACAAATTAGTTCTATAAAATTACAACAGATTCAATAACTACATCATCTACCTTCGAAAAACAAAACTTGTAAAATCAACGAAGTGCGTATCATATATGGCATGAGTCTATGTATAGTGATAGTAAAACGATATTGTCCTTGATCTTAACAGGCATCTGTATTCGCATGAATGACGCCAACAACGTATGAAAATAGTAAACTATCTATACATCTGGCAGGAAAAGTCATTTACTTAGAATCTGCCTGGTGAAACTTTGAGTAAAATATCTTTTTACGTGGAATGCATCATTCTCAATTTATCTTTCATATTCTCTCAAATGTTTTAATATCTACTTCAATGTTGGCTGTTAGTTCTTGGATTCATATATATATATATATATATATATATATATATATATATATATATATATATATATATATATATATATATTAGATTTCTACCCGATTTCTCATTGTCTTAGACTCTGTTTTCTATCTTAAGATTTCTACTATGAAACTCATTATTAAACTATACAGTCCTTTCTCTTCCAATACATGGATAACTTCTCTTAGCACATGAGTGGGTTCCAAAGAAGGAGCATAACGAAACTTAGATTGCTAATTAATTTTTTTACATTAAGTGAAACAGGGCTTTTACTTCTTTATCCTTCTTTATAAACTATATTTAGAGGTGTATTTATTGAGGTTTCCTTGAATATATGCAATTCTTTTTCATTCGCTCATCATTTACTATTGTAATCTTAAAATTAAGTGAAAGGATCCCGTTTATCACAATATAATCTTTTAAGCTTTGGTAATATAAAAAATATGTGCATTGCGTACGGGCTATGATTACCAGGAATTCATTTTTTCTGATTAAATGCAATTAAACTTTCAAATTATTATTTATATGAAGTTATGTGTTTTATAAAAAAAAGCATATTAATTATTTTTTTAAAAAAAATTAATTTCACAACATTATGAAATGCTCAGAAATCTCAGGAACTTTTTAAGTTATACCTCCTAAGACTCGAAATTCTTCCATGAAAATCATATATGTTAATTTCGATGTATTACATACTAAACATTTAGAAATTTATTAATATTAAATTTGTGATTTGATTACAATTTAGCGTTAGCAATTCTGCTAAGATATCATTAACATCAACAAATTCCAGATAATTAAGAAGAGGTCATGTCCACGTCAACTTTTTGCTACTGTAATTTTAACCCAGAAACAAGCTACAGTAATCAACAATATTGAGGATATCATTAAGTATTCTTTCTACCATCATTTTTAATATCATTTGCTTAATGTTAATTATATGGAAATATTTATCTCTCTGTTTTAAAGCTAGATTAGTTTATTAATTTAAACTTAAGGTATCCGTACACTTTTAAAACGTCCTTTTTTGTCAAAATTTTCGATCTCCTAATTTTAATGTCAGTTTAAAATTTAAACTTTTTTCTTTCTAATAATGTTTGAATTTTGCTTGTACCTTATTTCGAACTTAAGTTACAGGGATTTGAATTTTACTCAGTAGCTAATTTTTTAATTGCATTTGAAAATTTGTTTTTGATTTTTCTCAAAATGAGTTTTCTCGACATATGACAACATAGATATCAGAAAAAGTTATGAACCCAATTAATTTAAATTTTGCAGGTATATAGTTTTTAAAAAACCCTACTACTTTTATGGTTGTAAAATTGATACGTTTTTAGTAACAAAGGTGTAAATCATGTATTGTTATAACTTTTTCTTGATTTTTCAATGTTATTTGACTCGAAACGCAATAAAAATTGTGGTAATATAATTTTCATCATGAAATTAGTACTAGCCCCAAAAAGTATTATGATGAATAAGATAAAATTTACAGATTAATGATATTTTTGTTTACTTTTGAGTTATGAGCGTTATTCTGATAGTCAATTTATGTACTATTTTCACCATGTTTACTACACCAATTTTTTTTTTTTTTTGAATTAAAAGCAGATTATTAAATGTGCTTTCACCGTGTTTTCCACACCAATTTTTTTTTTTTGAATTAAAAGCAGTTTATTAAATGTGCTTTTCATAGTTTTAGGTTATATTTTAGCATTAAAAATATTTTGATAGCAAATCTCAATGCATTTCAAAAATTTTCTCCGAAGGTGTACGGTTACCTTAACTAAGCTGTAACGTTGGCCCTATTGAGATTTCCTTTCAACTAACTCTCTGGGTTTCTTTCTAATTTTATGTTTGATTTCAAAATTTCTGCCAATAAAATTAAACGTGATTAATGTATATTTCATTGAAGTTATGAAGTGTAATGAATAGATTTGTCCAGAGGCATATACAACCAACAAAGAATTTAATATTGAGATCGGAAGTTATTTAGTTGGCAATATCGAATCAAAATGAGACGTCTCAAACAGTCTTTCTTAAAATAAGAAGGGATAGAGGAATCTTTAACCAAATGGGAAAAGGGCTCAAGAATCGTAGGATAATTTGAACCTCAATCGATCCCAAGTAATTCGTTAAGAAATAAATAAACTTATTATAACAACTGATAATTCAAAGGGCGTTTAGGTAAAGTAGTCATAGAGAAAATAAGTAGGCATTAGAATTTAAAGTATTCATATATTGAATAATAATAAATTGATTTTTTTTTTGTTTTCCTCTTCATCTGGATGTGTAATTTAGTGACTATATGTTTAGACTTACAACGGAAAGTGAAGCAATTGACCAACGAGTTATAGTTACAAATTATATGCAAAAAGGATTAAAGATTTATATAGAGTTATAATTCTCATCCGATTCTGAAAATATATTAGCCACCAAAGAGATTATTGTTTTCGGCAACGAATGCATTGGTCAGCGGGCCATTAATGCACGGAATATTTGGCTTAAAGTACGATGGCCTCGATGTTTTTTTTTCTACCACCGATGGACCATTAAAAAAAACAAAAGTACAGAACAAAATGTATGAATTTGTTACCTATAGTTATGTACAAACATGGATACCCTTTTATCATAATCGCCATGAAGATTAAGGTATTTGTCATATCGGTAGAAGTGCTTTCCAATTACCTTATCGAAGAATGTTGCAGCGCCAGTGATGCGAGATGGATCTGGATTTTTGTTTTAGAGCTCCGTTTTGGTCTGAAAGCTTCAGTCTCCTAAGCAATTCTTGAATTCAAAGATGAGACAAAAATCACTTGGTGCTAAGTCAGTCAAGGCTATACGCCGGATGATTAAGCATATCATATTTAAATTGCTTTATATGCTGTCAGGTTACAGTGACACTTTGAGACACGAGTCTTGTCATGAATAAGGACAATTCCTCAAGTCAGCATTCTTCTTCTTTTGTTTAGGAAAGCTCTTCGCAGACGTCGTAGAGACTGACAATAAGCAGTTACATTGATTGCTGCCCCGGTTTCATAAACTTTACGAGCAAAAAACCTTTTGGGTTTCAAAACCCCGAAGCCATAACCTTCCTGCTGTCGAAGGTTTGAACAGAATTGCTTTCTTGTCTCCCTTTATTATGAATGTCACTTTACCCGTCTTTAAATTGTCTACAACATTCACGGTCAACGTCCTCACTCAAAAAGTGCTTAACGTATACTTGGCTCATTTTTCGATGGATTTCGGATGCCTCATTTCCCTTCTGCTCAGAAAGCGAATAACACTACACAACTCGCACTTGGTGGGAGCATCAATTTTACATCTATATTTACTTGCCTACAGCTCAGCTTAAAGTGGCGAGAAGATATCATTTTTAGCAGAGGCTACAGTTTGAGAGATGCTCAGTCGTCTAATATCCATTCCCACCTCATATCATTTGTCTGTTTGCTTAGCAGCTCAATCAGAGATTGAAAAGAAAACGACCCTTGCATATTCAAATTGATAATGTATCGTTTGTTTTAGGTTTAAAATCTCAAAAGAATATTATTATTTACTTCAATATTTTATCAATTGCTTTAATTGTAATTTTTAACTGAATAATTCAATATTTTTTTAAAAAAAGTTAGCTCATTTTGTGTCTAAATCTGTTTTTTTTCCCGTAAATTTTCTGCATTAAACTTAATATTGTTTATGTTTAATTTTTTGAAGCAGATATGGATTTTTAAACATTTGATGTATATTTAAAAATGTTTTTAAAATTAGGGGGAAATGTAAGTAACTAGTAAAGTTTTTTGCTCTTTAAGATACGGTCTATAGGATTCAAATAACTGAAATAGTCTACGATTGAGGAGAACAGTAGAAATTCCATAATATTAACATTAAATTCCCGAATTCAAAACAGCTGGTCTTAAATTAGAATGCGTCATAGAGCAAATACTTCTATTAGATATCCGTTGCACCTGAAAAAATTCAGAAGTCTACTATACTTTTTGCAGATACTACAGATGACTACAGAAATATATGGTTGCATAGGAATAGAACTCGTGACCGAAATAATTGTTATCATTTGCCAATGATGTAACGTGCTCAGTTACGTGATTCTCAACGTCATTTAAAGAATATTTTTCCTCAAAACTGGACTTAAAACGTTATATTCTAACTTATTATTACACGTAAATATACTTTTTTTTTCATAATGTCTTTGTTTTTTGGATTATTTCCTGTAAACTAAATTGTTTTTTTAAATGTATAACGATCACAATAAATATATATTATTTGATATTTGCAAGGGTATCTCGTGAAGTACATTTTGTTACATTATTCCTTACCTAATAAATCCACGTAACAAATATTAGGTCTAATTTTACAAAAATATTAGAAATTCCCCAATTGTTAAGTGTATCAGGAAATCAGATTCAGATGTATGACCAAGGATCTTTGGAAAATATTCATTATTATTAAAGAAATAATTCAACAATTGAAATGGCTCTACACGAAGCTCAAATATGTTTCGGTTATTTATGGCTAAAGATAATTGATTTAGGTGCTATTGTGTAAAAAATATTTAATAGCACGGTATTTTGAAATTGGATAAGAAAACGGAAAAATATTGACCAACTTAACTCCTTTTCTATAGAAAAATTAAATTTTTATTGTTCTGAAAAAATATTCATCATGCGATGTAACAAATTTACTTTAAATGAAATCGAGCAAGACTTTATTATTTTTAATTCATTCTCTTTTTCCACGCATATTTGAGAATCGAAACCCATTTAGCCAATCTCTTCTAATGAAACAATTACAACAAATAATTATTCTATCCCGATAGCGATTAAATTAATGCTTTTCTATTTTCCAAGTAAATTTATTTTGTTTCCTAATTTTGTACGAGGATAGTTTTAAAAAATACCTCTGCTAGGAATGTAATATATTGTTATATACATAAGCAAATATCGGAATGAGGTAATTCATTACAGTATTTGTCCATTGACTGTTTTCAATTTTTAAAAATTCATGAGAACAAGGCTCTTCGCATCCCAAAAATCGTCTCTATAGTTTTACGGCTGATGAGATAGTCTTTGTCTTCTTTGAAGTACTTTTACCTGAAACAACCCTTTGACTTGATTGTTACTTGATTTCCAATGTATAACGAAGAATACAAGTCTCATTAGTCAAAGCAAATTAACAAAGACCATTCGTAGCGGCAGAAATAAAATTTTGTTTTGACAGTAAGTGGCTTCCAAACCCAAACTAACCTATGAATCAATTTCAAATCATTTATAGCGCCTTTTGATAGACGAAAGAACACAATGGTGACCTCAACTTGGCTTAGAAGTGTCATTTGTGGGAAAAACAGATATTGTTCGAACCACATTAAGAACGTGTAATGTAATATGAGATTTCAATTTATGCAACAATCATATATTAATCAATTTTAAATTCCATAGTTCTAATGAGAAGCCATGGGACCAATAATTCTATCATTATTTTTATCTCAAGAAAGACTAATCATTGTCACTGGATACAATTAGATCCTATAATCCGCTCGATTTAAATAGATACTCTAAGTCTATGCTGAGAGATTCTATTATTCATTGCATTTTTGATCCACTGTTCCCTGTTGTTACCTGCTGAGCTTAGAGTGATAAAAATATCTATAGTAAAGGGCAATCAAAGACATAATGGAACAAATCTCCTAAAACATCACAAGGACAGTTTGGAAGTACATTTAAGTATGACAAGAAAGATCTATATTTGGTCCATAAATATTAAGGTATTTGTTCATGGCTCACAATTCAATGCTAACTTAAGTAAGAACTTTGTATGATTTCCAGAATGGCAGAATTTTCTCAGTATGTACTCCATTCATCAAGAAGTAGCTCTTGGAGACACATTTTAGGAAGGAGTGTGTGTCCACAGAAAGGGCCATTTTGGAAATATTACCAGCGATTTTATTTCGAAAAATGTTTTCACGAGCTGTAACTTATTAAGTATTAATAAAATAATATGTTCTTTTTGTTTTATTTATATAGAACGATTTATTAATTATGTTTGGCAGAAAATCTTTGGAAACCATACTATACAAGGAATGAATAATAAATATATTCAAGGAACATCTATTTCAAGGTTCTAGAGCTAAAAATATATAATAATCCAGCTTATTAGGGAAAATTATTGTCTGTTAGTTATTGCTATGTCTTTTCCAGATTTCAAATTTTATAAATATAGTATTTTAACTAATAAATGAACTCAAGGAATACGCAAGATGATAAACATTTTGTGCATCTGCTGGTACAGTCTATCAGTTTGGGGATACTTTTAATCAATGTATTTTTTGAACTGATTTCAGTTTGTTTGCTTAATCCACTTTAAGGCTACATTGTTTCTGGCATCTCGATTTCCTGTATATACTGATAATCATATTAATCATTTTTCGAATTTGATCTGCAAAAGGTCGATATTACATCAAAGATGTTTAAATAAGTGGATCTAACCCAATTCTATAAATCTCTTAAGGAACATAAATACAACCGATTACAATTATATACTCGGGATTAACATCTGTTGGAGTACGATGGATGTGAAAGTTTTTTTTTTCGAAAATGAAGTATGTAAAATCGCAATACAGATCATTATTTACAGAAGACCATTTGCAAACAACTTTTTTGTTAGATAATACCAATTTTGAATTCAAGTATGATGAAATATTACCTGAAAAAAAAAACAATAACTCCTATCGCAATAGTACAAACTTTCATAAATTCTAAAATACGCTTATCATCAAATGAAATATTTTATTCCTTTTTATATGTGTTACCATGTGTATATAAATATCATATAAGGTATCACTTTCTAATAAAAAAATTAAACTTTCGTTATCATTGTTGTTCATTAAGTAGATTTGCCTATCTTCCTTTTCCTTTCGTAGATCTGCCTTGCCTTTTACCTTAAATATCTTTGAATTTGCTTACCTGTCTCATAGATCATAAAAATATTTGTTTGACGAGTTATGATACCATGTATTGTCAAACATTCTATTATTTAGAAATATCTTTTCATACTTTACCATCGAAACAACACACCCATTTATTTCATATTTCTACTAAATTTTACGTTGTTACTATGTTCTAGTAATTCCTTTGGAAAGTTTATACCTACACAACCATCTATTTGAAATCATTTGCAAGGAACACGTCGCTGGACTTAGCACCATAGGCCGTGCAACAAGGATTTAGTCCCAAGCTGAGTTACAGCGTGTATCTGGTCAAATAACACTGCACATGATGTGAGAGAAATTATCTGAATCTGTGGAACTTAGTCACTCAAAATGTATAAGAATATTTCAATAAAATTACGTTCTATTTCTGTTGGAACTTTTAGACTGGTTTGACGCTCATTTTATGGATTTTAGAATCAATTAAAAAGCTTCTGACATTTCTTTCAGATCTGAAATTTTTTAAATTTTTTTTTTAAATCAACTAATTAGTTTGCGTGATGTTTCAGATTTAAAGAACAAGATCAATTCAGTGTAATATTGTCTGTTTTTTCCTCCAATTGTATAAACTGGTGTTTTTTAAACAATATCGGCATTTATTTGAAATTATACTCTTTCAATCAGAATTTGCTGTTTCTCATGCTGGGGAAAAAGTTCATTACGTCACATTTAGAGTAATACGTTGCATTTAGAGTAATACGTTGCACTTAAGTTGTTGCTATTTACAATTAACAAAAACCGTAGGAAATAGAAACAAAAACTAGATACATATAAAAGAAGATATAGAACAAGAATTTTTAAAATATTAAACCTCAATTGACATAATCAGCTTCTAGAAACTTGTATAAATGTAAGAAATTTATTTACGCTCAGAATAGAGTTTAATATGAATAGAGAATTTATTAATGTATTTTGTTGTGTGTGTCAGCGTGATTGACGATTCTATAATATACGCTTACTATTTGTAATTTTTTTCCTTTTATGATAATTATGAGAATTGAATTTTCGAATTTTATTCAACTTATATCAAAGATATCATTTTCTATACATATTTTCCTAGTTTATTTGATAACTTTTAACAATTCCATTAAGCGTTTACTCAGTTTTGAAAGAACGTTGAAGCGATGAAACAGACCCTATTCAATTAAGGGTCTGTGCTTGTATTTTTGTTGCACAAAACGCTTCTTGAAAATAAGTATTAGAAATGTTTGTTTAGTAAAATGCATTTCAAAAATAAGGAAATTATATTTGCTCACATGATGTTATTTTCTTCTTTCGTTATAAACTGTCGCTTATAACAGAGCATTTTCCTTGTTCACTTTAAAGTACATAAAATATTTCACTTTTTTGAGGCATGCATTCATTTAAAATATAACTTGAATCGCTAATAGTAATGTTTCATGACAGCGACACATCGGTATATTTAAGGAAAGTAATTCATTTTTGCAAGATTAGTAGTTTATTGCAACCACGAATACAGTGTCACGAATAATCACGAGTTTAATATAACAGGAAGGTCAATTTATGAAAGTTAAGGAAACAATATTTTGTTTATTCGATGTCTTTGTTCATTTTTATATGTAATGACGTTGGTGTTTTATTCAAAGTCTAAAAATGCTCGAATTTAAATAAACAGTAATTATAATAAAAATTGATTCTATAAATTCTAATAAATGTTTGAAGCTTGCTATCCAATCTCGTAGCTTTAAAAGAAATTGTTCCAATTCAGTGATAAACACATATTCAGTGATTGGCAATTAAGTGATAAACACATATTTGTCTTAAATTAATGAGGGATTTATTTAGTACTTGTTTTGCATATTGCTGTAAATTTATTATAGTATCAACAATATTCATGAAAAAACTTTTATATATATATATATATATATATATATATATATATATGTTATATTTATTATTATTTTCATTTTGAGTATGTGATATACATCTTGAAGCTTAAAGAAAAATCCGTCTTACTACTCACATATTTGAATCTTCATTTCTTTGAATTTTGTAAGTAATTTTTATATCTTGATTTGTTGATAATTTTTAGAATTATAGATTTTATTTTTGTAAATTTTATCGTTGAAATTTTTTGCATTTTTTAATCATTGAACTTTTTTTTAATTTGGATTTCCCAATTCAGCCTACCAGGAATTATAGATTTTATTTTTGTAGATTTTATCGCTGAATTTGTTTGCATCTTTTAATCATGAACTCTTTTGCAATTTGGATTTCCTAATTCGGCCTACCAAGTCGCAAAGGGGATAGGTTGGTACCATTAAACTAGTTTAACCCCGCTTAATCGGTCCTCAGCCCGATATTGTTTTTTGACTTGCTGGATTCCCTATTTTCATTTATTTTTCTTTCATTGTTACATTTCTTTCTGGACTTTTGTCTTTTTAAATATTTTAAATTGTTCTTTTTTCATAAATTTTCAGTATGTATATACACACACACACATATATATATATATATATAACACATCGATCAATAACTCCCGAGTCTAAAATTGAAAGCAACCTTTTTTTTGCAAAATTTTTTTTATTCATCAACATAACACCTTTTGTAAATCACCTTTTAGGGTGATACAATCGTTCCAACGCTTTTCCAAATTTTTTTCCTCCCCCCCCCTCCCCGTTTTTTTTTTTTTTTTTTCGCAAGAAATCTTTTTTGTTGCGAGTAAATAGCGATAAACAGCTATCTGAATCATCGACTCGTTGCTGTTTTTGTTCCATCGAAAGCAATCACGGCACCCCCTTGGAAAAAACCTTTTTCACTTCACTTCAAAAAACCTTTTTCCTGGTCCGATCGACTTAAAATTTTGACACGTTTCAAGCAAAGGTTAGTACTCTAGAAAGACCTGGTTACTGGTTTACTACGAGCGCCATCTCTGGGTTAGTCTCGGGAGTTATTGATCGATGTGTTATATATGACAGTTCGGAATATCATGTATACTTTCAGATGCTGAAATTCTTTATGATGAAATCAGGGGGCTCAAATCGTTGATCCATCCGCAATTATAACCGACTTCAGATTAAAGTAAGTTGAGGATAAGATTATATAATTTATTGTAAATATTGCTATAATTCAGACTCTTCTTTATTTTAGATTCTTATTTAAGTCTAACGCGTGAAATAGTAAGGGCTACCTTAAGAAATATGAAACGTAGGATTGTAATTTTAAAATAATAACCAATGAGAGTTATATACGAATACATATGGTAATAAAACAAAGAGTAAATTGAAAGTAAAATTTTGGTTAAGTTATAAATTAATAATTCTTATATATATATATATATATATATATATATATATATATGTATGTATGTATGTATAATTTATTTTTCGGACAATTGAGTATCTATGATCTCTGAATATCTTTTTAAAATGCAAGGGATCAGAGTATATTTTGTCAGTGTTTATCCCCGAATATTGGAAGTGGTCCAAAGCATATCCAGACGTAATAAGTATAATCAGTCAGTAAATATTTAATCCATCGTATTCTGTATTCGAATGATGAAAATCACCATGATTTACTAATGTGGAGCGTTCATCTAATTATTCCCTTGATCTACGATTATAATTAATAATTCTATTTATCTTAATAACAGCACATAGCTGGATTGGGTATAAATTGGTTCAGAGTCCAATGGACTTCTAATTTTAGATTCGAATTAGGTCTGTACGAAAAATTTTCGTAAAGTTTTAATTATTACTAAGAAAAAAAAAACTAAGATATCTGGATAAATTTATTCTACATATTAATTGATCCTTATGTATATAGTGTTGTAAATTGTAACTATTAATGTTGATTCGCTCCTTTTCAGAAAGTCGTAGGTTGAAGTAACCCACAATAACTTTTAATTATTTTCCCGGGGTATCGTAAGGTTTTAAATATTGTTATTTAAACAACCAGGATAAAAACTTAATTTTTGTTATTTACTCTTAAGACGTTACAGCCCCTTGTCATCTTCCAGAGTTATACATTTCTCTCAGAGTTTTTCTTGAATTTCACCGCCAGTCATTGTATAACTAAAGACATAGGACTCAGTGTTCTCCATACTGCTGGTTACTTCAATCTACTACTTTCTGAAACCAAATAAATAAACATGAATAACAGTAATTTACAACATTATGTACATAAGGATTCATTAACATGTTGGATAAATATTATCCAGATATCTCGGTTATTTCTCAAGTAATAATAATGAAAGCTTTACGATATCCTTTTGTAATCTTAGATCACAACAGTGTACTTATTACTAACATCAACTCCTCTATCTTCTCTTATCTCTCTGATACTTCTAATCTCGTTATCCTATTCACAACATTTTAAAAAGAGTATTACGAATTTATGTAAGACGAAGTTCTTTTGCGAGGCAAGGTTCTCAATTCAAATAACATAATAAAGTTAACCCGTAGGATAGCTAAAAATAAATGTGTGGGAGTTCCCGTTACAGAGGGATAGGATAAAATCAAAGAACAAATAATCATTACTATATATTGGTGATGAATTGTTATTCTCGTAAAACATTAAACGTTGTAATAGCGTTATATTCTAATTTTAGTTTCTTTACTAATAACGTGTATTTTATTAGATATTATATTATAAGAAATTTGAAATAATAACTATAATTAAATATGCAAATCATAATTTATAGAAGAAAATTTTTACTTATCTCATATTCTTACTAATTATATCATACCTTTTAAAAGAAAAATCTTTTCAAACTTGAAATCGGAAAATTGTTGTGTGTCTACCAACTTCGCTTTTTCACATCCAGAAAGAATTTTTTTTCCCAAATATTAAGTAATTTCATTTATTGTCGCCCAGTGCATCATCTGATTATAAAAAAAAACTAAAAAATTCGAAATCCGAGGGAATAATACATAATTATATGTAAAAATTGATTTAAAATTCCATTGTGGTCTCTTTTAAAAAATTAAACATTCCCATGCATCTTAGATTTGAATTCACTTACTTGGTGATCCATAAAACCGGACACTTCTGGACCAGAAACTTAACCTGGTAGTGAAATTACCATTTGACCAAATCAAATGATATAAAATAAACGCGCTAAATTAGAGAAACTTGAAGCGAGTATTCAATAATGGAGCTCTCATAAATAACATTACGTCAAAATAGTGCTTAAATCCGCTTTGAATGAAATACGGCATTAAATAAAAACTGTAAGCTAGAGACAGATTGTGACAGGTGTTATTTGAATATAACGCTAGAAGCAATCGGCTTTGTCTAGACGTCTCTGATTTTAACGCTTTACTCCGATTCTGTATTACTCCCATATCTCTTGATGTATTCTGATTTGCACTAGGTTAATTTAAATAAGTTAACAGACATTATGTATGCAACTGTATACACATAGCAATAACACCAATGCGTTAACACTGAAGTTGTGAAAATTCTCCTTTTCAGGATTTTTATCCCCGTTCTGGCTGGAATCTACAATGAAATTGAATTATGGAATCTACACTTGCCAGGAAGTAGTTTTATAAGAATAATAGACAGTTAAAGTACAGGGTTATTCAAAATGATTCATCCGATTTCAAAATTCCATATTTTTAGAAATAAATGACACAGAATGATAAGTAATTTATGAATACAAAGAAAAATTGTAGAGGTTTTATATTGTGAACAATGGATGGACATCGTGTATTCTTCTTGAAGCAATGACACGAAAGCTATTTTGTTTGCATTCACGAAGCTTCTTCGCAGTTGGTTCTGTCATACTGATTCGGCTGACTTGAAGTTGCACAGCTGGTCTCCCAAGTCACTTGATATGGCCCCATGCGATTTCTTCCTTCAAGAGGTTTGTAAAAGATAAAGAATATGGCACCATTTTTCCCCACAAATTTATGTGAACCTAAACAATGGATTTCTGCGGCCGTAAAATCAATTACCACAGACACCTTACAACGTATTTGGCAGGAATTCACATATCGAATTTACATTATACGAGTAACTAAAGTAATTTATATCGAATTCTTGTAAACGATATCTATACTTTTCCTTGTATTTATGTATTGCTTATCATACTGTGTCGTTTATTTATGAAAATATAGCATTTCGAAATTAGATGAATTCATTCTGAATAACTGTGGTCTTTAAATTCAAGACATTTCTTTTACTAGATTTTAAAATAGTTAAACGCTTGGTAGTTAGAAAACTGAAGGAAATATTTAAAGTTTATTATAAGAATGATAATTTTTATTGCTATATTATCATGAACAAATAATCTTTTCGTTCAGTTTTTTGTTGGCTTTGAAATGACCGTGAACATTATTGTGTTCACTTCAATACAAATATAAGTCTCAGTTTCAATAACATTTGAAAGAGATTAATTTATTTTTAAAATTACACATATGACGTCAAGCTATTTTCAATGTTCTCTTCACTAACCTCGGGGATTATTTGGTCATTTAAATTGCATAAAATTACAGTTTCTTTCCAACCAAAATGAAACGTGATTAAGTAAATTAGATGAAGTACAAGGAATATTGAATTGGAGATAGGGATATATAAATGAAATAGAACTGAAAGGATGATGAAGACAGATAGCAGGTGACTTCAATCTGGTAAATATTTGTAAATTGTATTAAAGAATCTTAATTAATATTTTCGAAGAAACGAATAAAGTTAGAGCACTAAAATAAGAACGACTGTTTTGTGTGAAATGATTGAAGCAGAACGAGTGAATTGGCAATCTAACACTTCATTATTTGATTTTTAATTAGAATTGATGAGTTTAGAGGGATTCGATAGCGAGCGACCTTCTCTATTCTTCTGTGATAAATAAAGTACTCGTATCTTGTTCCAACGTATCTTCAATTGGAGTCTAGCATTTCTTGACTGTTTAATTAGAAGGGACAATGACAGTAGAATAAATAAGGAAGAAAGGGCGTTGCAAAGAATTTCAGATCATAGCAAGTCGTTAAGAATAAGTCAGAAAGGTTTTTTCAAGCAGTTATCTGGAAAGTTGGGGTGAAAAGGGGACAGGATTCGATTGACCAATATTGGAGAAGCAGTATGGAATCTGAATTTGTTGAAGATTTTAAGCGGCAATTTCGCATCCTCTCTCGAGAGAGAAGGGTTTTAACAACGAATACATTCCATAAACAAAAAATATATGGAGGTGCGAGAAGTATCAGTTGAAAATTGAGACACCGGATGTAGTAGTTATTGTTATATAACTTATGAAGGATTCAGGAATTCGATAAGAAACAATGATAACCACACATGAGGTAGATCCATGATTTATAATAGTATATACTGAAACTTTGCATTTTGCATAACATACTCAAATAAGATGTGTTTATTTAGACAAAACAGATTTATATGATTTTATATGTCACATATATTATATCAAACATCTTTCAAAGATAATTCAATGATGCAGATTCAATTTCATTTAAATATTTTTCTTTTGGCTGGTAGAAACTATGTCTCGATTTAGTGTGTTCAAGCTATCTTGTTATTCTACGTTTATTCGGAAAATAAGGTATGAGAACTTAAATAAATGGTTATTCAAAGCTGGATAGCTGCTATTTACTTAACCTATTTACAAGAATTTTATAGTATCAAAATGTTTATCGCTTGAATGTTGAAAATATTAAATTAATGTGTTCTACCGAGTCGAATTTTTTCCCGCGTTTGCTGCACTTTGAAAATAACTGCATATAAAAACGAGATAGTTATGTAAAATACGATTTTGCCTAAGTTCAAATTTGAGGTTGAAATAGAATTATTCTCTTTTTTTTTCAAAACATTTGTTTAGAAAATTACGTTTCATAATAAATCCATTCAACCAAATAAGATAATTTAGATTTGTTCACCAAAATACCTCCATGGCATTTCAAAATCGTTTTATTGATGAGTCAAATATTTTGATATAATATTTGAGTTTTTTTTTTAGGAACAAGTATTCTGCTAGCTCAGCGTAAGAAAAGGGGGATTAAAATTTTTACTAAGTATATTTTATTCAGAATAAGAATGTTAATAATAATTTTTTTGCTATTTTATTGTGATGTCAGCACTTTATAAACGTTTAACTCCATCTCATTTATTGTAGAAATTATCCTATATCTCTATACAATGAAATTATTAACTAGTATATTTAATAAAAGAGATTTCAATATGTTTATTTTATCGATTTCGAAACTAATTTCATTTTTTATTCATAACAATCTTTCACTTCTCACCAGTTTGACACTACACAATGGTTGAAAATCGTACAAGTTAGTTACATGGACGATTTAAACGCATATTGATTGAGATGGGATGAGGAAATATAAGTATTCAAAAACTCTTAAACCCTCTGAGTATTTTTAGATTAAATATAATTTTATTCCTTAGTAATTTCACTTTCTCTAAAATGAAAATGAAATTAAATCTAGAGTGAAAATAAAGATACATACCTCTAACGCGTATTTCATCAAAATTAGTGAAGGACTAACTAGAGATGAAGGAAATTTTATATTCGTCATACTTTTATATATAATTAATTTTTTTTATCTTAGTATTAACGACATTACTTATTAGTTTTTTCCAGGTTAATGAGTATTAAAGGATACAGAAACGCCTTTTCCTTAATTATCAAAATTGTTGGCACCATTTAATTGACTCCCAAGTTATAACCGGAACTTTTCTATTATTTACGTTTACTTAAAATTTCAAAACCGTAGTTTTTTCTTTCCGTACAAATTCACTAACAATATTCTAATAATTTATATACGAAAGATGAGAACATTTACTTCTAGCAATTTTTATCGAATATCAATTCCTTCTAAAATAATTTGCTCCGTTGATTTTGAACACTTCAGGAACTTATTCTCAATGAACCATAAAAAATTTATACATTAAATCTCAAACTAAAATAGAAACACACACGCTTTTATTTTCATTCAGTTTTCAA
The DNA here is from genome assembly GCA_019974015.1 of Nephila pilipes. Lineage (NCBI taxonomy): Eukaryota > Metazoa > Arthropoda > Arachnida > Araneae > Nephilidae > Nephila > Nephila pilipes. Next base: position 75,476 of record BMAW01056961.1, on the reverse strand, counting down.
AAATGCATGAGATAAATTTATCACTGATTGGTGACAGCAATTTCTGCATCATTATAGAATTCAAGGTGATAGAAACAAAATCTTGACGCAGCAAAAATCGGGAAATTTCGAAACGAATCAATGCATCAGAAATACGAGGCGTGATTGAAAAGCCTCCACTGCCACAACGTTTTTATTTCTTCATTCGTGTTGTGCTTTCAAACTACATGTATCCACTATGTATTGCAATATTATTTTTTTATATAGTTCCCATACCCTTCCACGTGCATATACTAAAACATGACAAGTACGGCAAATAATTCCGGAGATAAATTCCGGTAGATATCGAGTTTTATTGGCGGCTTTCACCTAATTTCCAAAACGAAAGTTACGCCTTTTAAAGAGGTCATTTCGTCTTTCGGAAGAGATGCTACTCGTGAGGACAAGCACAACTTCATCTCCATGTGAGTCACCATCGTCTTCTGGTTCCGACCTGAGAGCAAAGAATGTAACATATTTCCTTCATTATTTAAATCTACAGCCATCTAAAAGTCTAATGTAATTGTCAATAAGTTCAAAACTCTAGTTGAAGATACGCAACAGCAGTATAAAACACTTTATTAACTATCAAAGAATATACAAGATCGCTCTCACTCTCGAATCCCTCTCAGCTCAGTTAATCCTAGTTTATGCTCAAGTAATAAATTCTTAGCTTACCAAGTTACTGATTCCATTCAAAAATTTCTGGATTACAGCAGATTTGATCACGTAATAGGAGTAATTTTATAATTACTCCTATTTTTCTGATTACGGATCACATCCAGCTACTTTCAATATAAACTATTAACTACAATGATTCACTGCAGTTTAGAAACATGTATAAGTTTGTCGTTATCCTATGTCTCCCCTCTCTTCTCTTTCCTTTCAATTCTATTTTTTTCGTTTATATCATTATCTATATTTCAATTCATTACACTTCTTATTTTCATCTAATTAATCAAATCTCGTTTCATTTGGGATAGAAAAGAATTGTAATTGTGTATAGATCAAATTACGAAAAGTCACCGAGGTTAGTGAAGTGAAATTCGAGAATAGCCAATGTCACACAAGGTGCGTGTACAACTTACCTTATTTTCATGTATGTCGTCATCTTCTTCTGTTCTTGACCTGGGAGAAAATAAGTCGAATCTATTACTTTGAGGATACACGTAGCGAGCAGATATAAGTATTTTGAAAATTCGGAAACCAATTCGAAAGTTATAGTCTCGGGGGCATCAATTTTCGATCAGGTCTCGTACTAAAAAATTAAAAAAATTTCTTTCTAAAAGGGACTTAATCTGTATTTAAAATATGAACATTTATACTGAACCATAACATTCTCGGCCATTACACTTGCTGAAATTAAAATGAACTTCTGACGGACTTTTAGCAGATGAAAGGCATCACACCATCCCAATGGCATGGTGGGATGAAGCTAAATGAAGTGTAAAACCTACACATTTGCAGTTTTTACATAATCGAAAACTATCTTAAAATGTCATTCCATTTGTAATTTTTAATATTTAAACACGGAAAGCTGACCTTTAATTAACTACATACACAATTAGGTAGTAAATTTTAAAAATGTCGCTTTATAAAACATATCAACTAATCTGGCTCCTTTTCAGTTTATTTGATAGAACCTTCAAATTTTATTTCTTTTCTTTCATCTGCTTGTTGTTTAGCGGCTATTTTATGTTTATGGCAGAGGATAAATGCCTATAAAATAGTTCAAGACATTAAAAAGAGAGGATTCGTCTATCTCCCCTGCCATTATGAATTTTGAAGTAGTAGTAATAATATAAGTGCGTGTGTGAGAGGGGGTGTACATGAAGAGATTTTTTAAACAAATCATCAAATGCAACAGATGTATCGCTTGTTAGCTTACAACACATGTGGTATAGTAATGTAAATTAAAATTATAACTGTTGTTACATAGAAAAAGTTAATGAATACGAAAATATAAATAATACAGGAAAGGCTTACTCATGCTTTTTGTCTAAATCCTGTTTTTGAAATGTCAGCTGAAATTAATTTGATAAATCATATCCTCGTCACTTTTACGTCTGCTCAGAATATTATTTGTTATATACAACTTTGTTTTCTGCGAACATTTTAGTTCATAATATCGTAAAACTGTGGATATTTGATCAAATCATTCAGAGTATAAAGAATGATACGGAAAGCAACCTGCCATATGTAATATTAACAGTTTTTTGATCTAACAACTTAAAAAAATTAATAATTAATTAATACATACTGTGACTCAGTTGCTTCAGAACTGAGATACAGTATTATAATTTTCATGCATAAATTTGAATCAACTCTAAGCCTAACATTTCCGGGGGAAAAACTTTTTAAAAATTGATAACATCAAAAAACGTATAAGTAAATACACAAGTAAACGTTAAAGGGAAGTGCTGTTGATTCTCAGCCAAAAGGTGTCATGAGGTTTTCATCTTAAAGAGTTGTTTCTTCTATTATCAGCATTCATATTTATTCTGTCTGAAGGAATTAGGTTTAATTGATTAATTGAGCATTAGCGTCACACTTAGAAGTAATACGAAGGCTATTGGCAACGGACCTCGTAATTTTGAATTACGGTCAAGTGACGATGACGACACCTGAGCTTGCACTCTACCTTCCTATCTTCCATACCTTGCCAAAGGGAGGACTTGGAAATTCGACAGATTTAAAAGGCATCAGCCCCGATACATGAGGAGTCTTCAGTGGAATGACGTAGCGTAGTGGGGCTGATGCATGTTAAATCTGTCTAAATTCCAAATCTTCCGAATGGTATGGTGTGAAAGTTTCGAGAGGGAGTTGCTAGAAAATTCAGATGTTGTCCTCATCACTTGACTGGGGCTCAAAATTACGAGGTTTGTCGCCAATAGCTCCAGTGCTGCTTCAAAGATACACAGTCAATTAACTATCTCAATTTCAGAAATTTACAAACAATATTGAAAAAGGCTGCGGTAGCCAAGTGGATATGGTCACGAACTCAAGACCCATTTTCTTTGGATTTGTTCCAGGATCTGTTTTCCTTGTGTGGAATCGTGGGCTCGAATCTTGATGCCACTCGTCTTGAAACGAGAATGATGTGCATTAAATCTGCAAGCTCAAAGTCTTTGGTTGTGAAAATTAGGTGACTGGGATGCCAACTTGGGTATCGTCCTCGTCACCCTAGCGATGTCCGTCGCCAATAACACTGTATTGCTTCTAGGTACGATGCTAATCAATCAATCAGTCAATCAGCAGTGTACAAACACATTTTGCTTATGAATAAGCGGAAATTTTATTTTTTAGTTTTCTGTTCAGATATTTATATTTTTACATTTTATTAATTTTTCAGAGTAAATGTAAACGGTAGGTCCCAGCTCTGAATACTTATCTTTTCATCCAATACTGAAACGATATTTAACGCCAAAGAGTGTGAAGTGAGGATCAAAAGAGTAAGGATCTATGAAATAACTTTTTCATAACGAATAATAGAATCAATTGTTATGTCTTTTTAGATTTTTTTAAATTGAAGGGTACGTTGAATAAAAAGCTTGATTCCCAAAGTTATGTGAGTATTTTTCACTTTTCAATTAAGTTTATTTTCAAAATAAAACTCACCATAGCGTATTAGATAACTTTTACAGTTTTAAGAGGTATTTAAATTACATTCATGAACTCAAATTGTTAAAGAAATTTTTTTAAAAAAATTGTATTATTAAAAGTATTGAACGTATTATAATTCTAACCATTTAAAAAGTAATTTATTTATCAAAATTTCATCTTAAAAACGAACATTGATATCCTTGCCTTTTATAAAACTTTATTAAAATAATCAGTTTTTCTACTTGATTAAACAATTTCGTCTAAGCTGTTCATGATATTGTGAATAATTGCGCTATTAGTGGAATACAAATAACAACATTTCTGAGTATGCATAGTTTCATATTGCATGTTTTCAATTACAGTTTAGTAAAGTGATAATGGCCAATAAAAGTAAAATATCATGAACAATCGAAAATTACTAACTATAAAAATAATTCTTCTTCCTATATCGTTCGGTTATTCGCAATTTTCTCTTCACTAACCTCGGGGACATTTTGGTAATTTGAATTAAATCAAATTTGAATTCCTTCCCAATCAAATGAAACGCGACAAGGTTAATCAGGTGAAGACCAGAAGCGAAATGAATTGAATTAGAAATAAAAATATATAAGCGAAATCGAAAGGAAAGAAAAGAAAAGGGATATAGCCGATTGCTCAAAGCTGGTTGATATTTCCAAATTGGATTAAATAATCGTAATTAATCGTTTGGATTTGAAGAGACTCCTCTACTTGAAGTAATAAGATTCGAATCTGTTATAATCGATAAGTGTTTGGATCGGAATGAGTGATTTGGTAAACAAGAATTTATTACTTGAACATAAACTAGCATTGACTGAATTTAGATGGATTCCAGAGAAAGTAACCTTATATATTTTTGGTAGTTAATTAATTTGGTAGTTTATCCTCCTCTAACAGATCTACAATTGGAGTTAACTTATTGACAATTTAATTAGAATTAAAGAGAGCTGTAGAATTGAATATTGAAGAAAATACGTCATAATCCGATGACGTTATTTAAAGCCTCTATACAAAATTGCTCCATCATGATTTATATCTATGTTAAATAATAGTTATTTTATGCTTTAATTACAATTTCGCTTCTAAGTTATTTCCATTGTCTTGAAAAATATTTTTATGGCAATAGTGCCGACTACAGAACTGTGTTAAAAAGCCAACTGCAAGAACGGTAAATTGGAAAAAAATGCAGTTCATTTTCCTATTCTTCTTTTATTGTTTCTGAGATAGTTCTCAATGCTTGCTGTAAAAGGAAACAAACTGACTCAGGAATTATGATTAGAAATCACGCCAGGTCATTTTCCTCAAAATGAGACCCAAGGATATGAATTTGATCTGGAACTTTCTCCTCCAATAAGTGTGCTGAGAAGATTCTAGTAGTTATTTCTTTCCTATTGTGGTTGTAATGTTTCCGCCGCGTAAAAAAATTCTCAGTGGATTTTGATGTTTATGAATTTGGATATTCGAATATTCACTGACAAATACCAGACAGTTATTTTCTTGTATTAAGCATCAAAAGTTGTAATATAAAATCGTAATTAACATAGAGAAGCATGGAGCCGCAATAAAAAATCAGTCAAGCAAATCTGTAACTCATTTTATTCTATCTCTGACGTTGTAACGTTGAACTATTCTCGAATTTCTCCCTACTATCCACAGAGACTTTCAGTTATTTGAATCGCATAAAATTTCAATCCCTTTCCAACTAAATGAAACGTGATTACGCAAACCAAATGATGATTAGAAGTGTAATGAATTGAATTAAAAAGGATCGTGATATATAAGCGAATTAGAATAGGAAGATATAAAAAGAGGAACAGATGATAACGAGAAACTGATATGTTTGTAAGTTAATTGGAGGAAATTGTTATAGTTGATAATTAATAGTTAAAAATGCCGTTAGAAGTGCCTCCTTGTTAGAGCAAGGGGCAATAGGAGTCGAACCCATTTATTTGATGCAAGTGACTTGGTAAGCTGAGATTTAATTTTTTTAATTATAAGATAGGATTCAGGTGAGTGTGGAGTTATTTAAGAGAGAACGATATTGCAGAATCTCCAAAGCAGCTTAATAAATCGTGCTGTCCTTTTTCTGTCGTTTCTTTAGTCGGATTTGTAATCTTATTGATTGAATAATTAAGCTTAACGATTTTTTTAGATTTAAAGAATGAAGAGAAGGCACTATAAATTTACTAACGGGGAGTGTTTACTTAATTACGTCCTCAACCAAATATTATTATTGAGGATTTTTCTTACCTTAATAACAGCAAATACTAGAGTTGAATAATTTGGATTCGAGTTCAGTTGACTTCTTGTAGCAGGAATGGGTTAGGTATTCACTCTCAGAATATCACCTCCACCTGCCAGCTACATTTCTTATATAATAATACTACTAATTTACATAAGCCACGTATCTTTCACAAGGCTAGGTTCTCAATTCAAATAACGTTATAAAGTGGGTCTGAAGGTTAGTAAAATGAAAGAGAAACCGTTGCGTAGAATTCTTTTTGATTCACTAGATCTTGAAAATCTTTTGTTTACCAATGTAATTCGATTTAGCTTCATAAATGTGATTTTGTTCTTTTCAAAAATTAGTTTGTAATTAAAGTGCTTTTGATGTTGTTTATTTCTAACATAAATTTGCGATACTGTACTGCTTCTGTATTTTTTACTTGACTTTGAAGCAACGAAGGAAATCTTATATATGTTTGACATTATTTTATTCTATTACTGATCTTGTTTTTTTTTACTATTCTTATATATATATATATATATATATATATATTAATTATGCTTGGAATACTAGGCTATTCGCGATATTTTCTTCATTAATTTCGGGGACATTTATCGTCGAGTTAAATTGCATAGAATTACAATTTCATTCTTACCAAAATGAAGTATGATTTTGTAAATTAGATAAAGATAGAAGTGAAATTTAGTGATTTATATAGATATAAGGATATATATGAATGATATGCAATTAAAAGTAAATAAAGAGAGCAGAGGATAAGGACTTACGGTTAGAGAATTTTTATTCAGATTTAAATTCTTCTTTCAATTTTGTGGCTTGAAAAGAGTTCCACTAAAAGTATTAAACTTCGTATTTACAGCAGAAAAATTGTTGTGAAATAAATAACAAGTGGACTGGAAAGATAGATTTCTTTCCAGTCCACTTGTAAATTAAGATTGTGAGTTAGGTTATGACTCCAAAGAGAACGACCTTGGATATTCTGCAGTGATAATAAATAATGAATCTGTTTTGTTCTTGCGTGTTTTCAAAGAGAGTTTAATAGTTTTTGATTACTATGTCAAATTGAGATATGGCACAGTAGCCGAATAATGAGGGACAACATCACATGCTTAAATATTTCAAACATATTTAGCAAAATACATATCCGAAAAAAGAATACTGATTCACACTTAAAATTTGTCATTTTTTGACCTGTTAGCTCAATAAAAGCAACGGTTTAAAAAATTTTAATTAAAATTCCGACGAATTTTGTAAAACGATCCACTCAATACGATTCATTGTTCTCATGCTAAGTAAAAAAGAAACGTTATAAAAATGAAAGTATTATTTGAAGTAATTAATTTTATTGAAGGATGTATTGGTAAGTTTTATTCAGGCTGAAATTGTATTGAGGTTTCGAAACTATCTCTTGTTGTCAATGGTTGCAAATACTCTCTGGATTAATACAGATGAGATTATGTTTCCTGGAGTCATAATTACTTTTAATCGATGAAATCATCTATGCCCCTTTTTCTAAATGATTTCTGATAGTTAGAAATCAATAAAAAAAAGCGAACAATTAGTATTTGCAGGGATAATGAGTATCATATGAATAATTAACTTCATTGGTTCAATGGTCTTTGATCTAAATTACTGAGGAAAATTTTATTTAAGGAGTAAGGAAAAATTATTTTCTTATACTTTAATTTCTGTTAAAGAGAGAGGGGTATTACGCACAACTACATATTTAAAAATTCATAATCATAAGATTCGTAACCTTTTCCAATTAAGTAGTAGTCATATGCTGATTAAGAAAACAACATCTAATCACAAAGAATAAATCGCAATGAAAAGAGCAATTTTAGTTCAAAATAAGTACCCCATCATTTAATCTTTCATAACTTTAACTTGATTTCTAATTTTTTTTTATTATTTAAGTTTCATTTTTCTCATTTAATAATAAAGCAATTTTGTTAGAAAATATTACTATTTTAGTTGATTTTGTTTATAATTAAAAGTTTCGATAATGTTGAGTTAAAATACAACTCATCTTCCTAATTTCCTATAAAATTCAATTATTTATTCATCAAATTTATACAAATATTAACAAATTTCTGTTG
>BMAW01056961.1:0-57493 GCA_019974015.1 Nephila pilipes | reverse complement strand
AGGAAACAAAATAAATTTACTTGGAAAATAGAAAAGCATTAATTTAACCACTATTGGGATAGAATATTTATTTTCTCTAATTGTTTCAATAGAAGAGATTGGCTAAATGGGTTTCTGTTCTCAAGTATGAGTGGAAAAAGAGAATGAATTAAAAATAATAAATTAAAGTCTTGCTCGATTTCGTTTAAAGTATATTTGTTATATCGCATGATGAATATTTTTTCAGAACAATAAAAGTTTAATTTTTCTATAGAAAAGGAGTTATGTTGGTCAATATTTTTCCGTTAAGCGATTCGTTTTCTTACCTAATTTCAAAATACCGTGCTATTAAATATTTTTACACAATAGCACCTAAATCAATTATCTTTAGCCATAAATAACCGAAACGTATTTGAGCTTCGTGTAGAGCCATTTCAATTGTTGAATTATTTCTTTAATAATAATGAATATTTTCCTAAGATCCTTGGTCATACATCTGAACCTGATTTCCTGATACACTTAACAATTGGGGAATTTCTAATATTTTTGTAAAATGAGACCTAATATTTGTTACGCTGATTTATCAGGTAAGGAATAATGAAACAAAATGTACTTCACATGATACCCTTGCAAATATCAAATAATATATACTTACTGTGATCGTTATATATTTAAGAAAACAATTTGATTTACAGGAAATAATCCAAAAAACAAAGACATTATGAAAAAATATATATATTTACGTGTAATAATAAGTTAGAATATAACATTTTAAGTCCAGTTTTGAGGAAAAATATTCTTTAAATGACGCTGAGAATCACGTAACTGAGCACGTTACAGCATTGGTAAATGGTAACAATTATTTCGGTCACGAGTTTTATTCCTACGCAACCATATATTTCTCTAGTCATCTGTAGTATCTCCAAAAAGTATAGTAGGTTTCTAAATTTTTTCAGGTGCAATGGATATCTAATAGAAGTATTTGCTCCATGACGCATTCTGATTTAAGACCGGCTATTTTGAATTCGTGAATTTAATGTTAATATTATGGAATTTCTACTTTTCTCCTCAACCGTAGACTATTTCAGTTATTTGAATTCTATAGACCGTATCTTAAAGAGCAAAAAACTTAAAATTACTAGTAAGTTACATTTCCCCCTAATTTTAAAAACATTTTTAAATATACATCAAATGTTTAGAAACCCATATCTGCTTCAAAAAATTAAACATAAACAATATAAAGTTTAATGCAAAATATTTACAAACAAAAAAAAAAAAAAAAAGATTTAGACACAAAATGAGCTAACTTTTTTTTTAAAAAAAAATATTGAATTATTCAGTTAAAATTACAAGTAAAGCAATCGATAAAATATTGAAGTAAATAATAATAATCTTTTGAGATTTTAAACCTAAAACAAACGATACATTATCAAATTGAATATGCAAGGGTCGTTTTCTTTTCAATCTCTGATTGAGCTGCTAAGCAAACAGACAAGCGATAGGAAGTGGGAATGGATATTAGACGACTGAGCATCTCTCTAACTGTAGCCTCTGCTAAAAACGATATCATCTCGCCACTTTAGGCTGAGCTGTAGGCAAGTAAATATAGATGTAAAATTGATGCTCTCACCAAGAGTGAGTTGTGTAGTGTTATTTGCTTTCTGAGCAGAAGGGAAATTATGCAGCCGAAATCCATCGAAAAATGAGCCAAGTATACGTTAAACACTTTTTTGAGTGAGGACGTTGACCGTGAATGTTGTAGACAATTTAAAGACGGGGAAAGTGATATTCATAATAAAGGGAGACAAGAAAGCAATTCTGTTCAAACCTTCGACAGCAGGAAGGTTATGGCTTCGGGGTTTTGGGACCCAAAAGGTTTCTTGCTCGTAAAGTTTATGAAACCGGGGCAGCAATCAATGTAACTGCTTTTTGCTAGTCTCTACGATGTCTGCGAAGAGCTTTCCTAAACAAAAGAAGAAGAATGCTGACTTGAGGAATTGTCCTTATTCATGACAAGGCTCGTGTCTCAAAGTGTTACTGTTACCTGACAGCATCTAAAGCAATTTAAATATGGTATGCTTAATCATCCGGCGTATAGCCTTGACTGACTTAGCACCAAGTGAATTTCGTCTCATCTTTGAATTCAAGAATTGCTTAGGAGACTGAAGCTTTCAGACCCAAAAGGAGCTCTGAAACAAAATCCAGATCCATCTCGCATCACTCGCGCTGCAACATTCTTCGATAAGGTAATCGGAAAGACTTCTACCGATATGACAAATAACTTAATCTTCATGGCGATTATGATAAAAGGGTACCCATATTTGTGCATAACTATAGGTAACAAATTCATACATTTTGTTCTGTACTTTTGTTTTTTTTTAATGGTCCATCGGTGGTTGAAAAAAAAACAAAAACATCGAGGCCATCGTACTTTAAGCCAAATATCCCTGCTGCCGTAGAATAAAAACCAAATTTCATGCATTAATGGCCCGCTGACCAATGTATTCGTTACCGAAAACAATAATCTCTTTGGTGGCTAATATATTTTCAGAATCGGATGAGAAATATAACTCTATATAAGTCTTTAATCCTTTTTGCATATAATTTGTAACTATAACTCGTTGATCAATTACTTCACTTTCCGTTGTAAGTCTAAATATATAGTCACTAAATTACATATCCAGATGAAGAGGAAAACAAAAAAAAAATCAATTTATTATTATTCAATATATGAATACTTTAGATTCTAAAACCTACTTATTTTCTCTATGACTACTTTGCCTAAGCGTCCTTTGAATTATCAGTTGTTATAATAAGTTTATTTATTTCTTAACGAATTACTTGGGCTCGAATGAGATTCAAATTATCCTAAGATTCTTGAGCCCTTTTCCTATTTGGTCAAAGATTCCTCTATCGCTTCTTATTTTAAGAACGACTGTTTGAGACGTCTCATTTTGATCCGATATTACCAACTAAATAACTTCCGATCTCAATATTAAATTCTTTGTTGGTTGTATATGCCTCTGGACAAATCTATTCATTACACTTCATAACTTCAATGAATTCTACATGAATCACGCTTAATTTTATTGGCAGAAATTTTGAACTCAAACATAAAATTAGAAAGAAACCCAGAGAGTTAGTTGAAAGGAAATCTCAATAGGGCCAACGTTATAGCTTCGTTAAGGTAACCGTACACCTTCGGAGAAAATGTTTTGAAATACATTGATATTTGCTATAAAAATATTTTTTAATTCTAAAATATAACCTAAAACTTTGAAAAGCACATTTAATAATCTGCTTTTAATTCAAAAAAAAAATTTTTTTTTTGGAGTGGAAAACAGGGTGAAAATAGTACATAAATTGACTACCAGAATAAAGCTCATAACTCGTAAGTATACAAAAATATCATTATTCTGTAAATTTTATCATATTCATCATAACATTTTGGGGGGCTAGTACTACTTTCATGATGAAAATTATATTACCACAATTTTTATTGCGTTTCGAGTCAAATAACATTGAAAAATCAAGAAAAAGTTATAACAATACATGATTTACACCTTTGTTACTAAAAACGTATCAATTTTACAACCATAAAAGTAGTAGGGGTTTTTAAAAACTATATAAGGAAGATACCTGCAAAATTTAAATTAATTAGGTTCATAACTTTTTCTGATATCTATGTTGCCATATGTCGAGAAAACTCATTTTGAGAAAAATCAAAAACAAATTTTCAAATGCAAATAAAAAATTAGCTACTGAATAAAATTCAAATTCCTGTAACTTAAGTTAAGGTATAAGCAAAATTCAAACATTATTAGAAAGAAAAAAGTTTAAATTTTAAACTAGCATTAAAATTAGAAGATCGAAAATTTTGACAAAAATGACGTTTTAAAAGTGTACGGATACCTCAAGTCTAAATTAATAAACTAATCTAGCTTTAAAACAGAGAGATAAATATTTCCATATAATTAACATTAAGCCAATGATATTAAAAAATATGTTAGAAAGAAGACTTAATGATGTCCTCAATATTGTTGGCTAATGTAACTTGTTTCTGGGTTAAAATTACAGTAGCAAAAAGATGACGTGGACACGATCTCTTCTTAATTATCTGAAATTTGTTGATGTTAATGATATCTTAGCAGAATTGTTAACGCTAAATTGTAATTATATCTTAAATTTAATATTAATAAATTTCTGAATGTTTAGTATATAATACATCGAAATTAACGTATATGATTTTTATGGAAGAATTTCGAGTCTTAGGAGGTATAACTTAAAAAGTTCCTGAGATTTCTCAGCATTTCGTAATGTTGTGAAATTAATTTTTTTAAAAAAATAATTAATATGCTTTTTTTATAAAACACATAACTTCATATAAAAAATAATTTGAAAGTTTAATTGCATTTAATCAGAAAAAATGAATTCCTGATAATCATAGCCGTTACGCAATGCACGTATTTTTTATATTACCAAAGCTTAAAAGATTATATTGCGATAAACGGGATCCTTTCACTTATTTTTAAGATTACAATAGTAAATGATGAGCGAATGAAAAAGAATTGCATATATCTCAAACGCCTCAATAAATACACCTCTAAATATAGTTTATTAAGAAGGAGAAAGAAGTAAAATCCCTGTTTTACTTAATGTAAAGGAATTAATTTGCAATCTAAGTTTCGTTATGCTCCTTCTTTGGAACCCACTTATGTGCTAAGAGAAGTTATCCATGTATTGGAAGAGAAAGGACGGTAACTATAGTTTGATAATGAGTTTCATAGCAGAAATCTTAAGATAGGAAACAGAGTCTAAGACAATGAGAAATCGGGTAGAAATCTATCATATGTATATGAGAATCCAAGAACTGACAGCCAACATTGAAGTAGATATTAAAACATTTGAGAGAATAAGAAAGATAAATCGAGAATGATGCATTCCACGTAAAAAGTTATTTTACTCAAAGTTTCACCAGGCAGATTCTAAGTAAATGACTTTTCCTGCCAGATGTATAGATAATTTACTATTTTCATATGTTGTTGGCGTCATTCATGCGAATATAGATGCCTGTTAAGATCAAGGACAGTATCGTTTTACTATCACTGTACATAGACTCATGCCATATACGATACGTACTTCGTTGATTTTACAAGTTTTGTTTTTCGAAGGTAGATGATGTTGTTATTGAATCTATTGTAATTTTATAGAAATTCTTTTAATTTGTCTATAACGAGAATGCTAGTATAGAATATAGAATAAAACCACATAAAAACCCATTTAGTATGGTTCTCAGAATTCCACTTCTCATTTCAATCTGATTTGTATATAATTGTTAAGAAATTCCCACAAGGAAGGCATCGATAAAGATACAATTTCGCCAAAACATTTGTTCTTACCGCAGTTTTTTAAACAATTATTGAAACTTTTTTCATTTTTTGTTTTACGGTAATTTATGTTGTAATGAGAAGAGAATTAAGGAAGCAATCAAATATCAAGGAAGCCTTATGAATAATAATGAATAACAATATTCATCTCCTACTCGCTACATTCGAATTCAAAATTCGTTCTGATATATCTTTTCAATAGACAGAAGTAAAAAATAATTTATATTTCGAAGTTAAGTTTAATTTCTATTTTAAAAGCATCACAAAGATCTATATTTTAAGAAGTGAATCTTCTAAAAATTAATGCAAAAAATATTAACATGCCAATTTCATACTTTCCCCATCATCATTGATATTGTTATTGTATTTTTTGAGTTACAAACTGAATGTTTATATGAAAATAAATCCTTTTTAGTCAATGCGGGTCATTCGAAGTCTCATCACGGATAGGCATTTAGAATTTTTTTAAAAATCTTTTCTCATATTTTTCCACTGATGATGCATTTAAAGTAAATTGTTAACTATAAATAAGAGTTTAAAAGTTGATGTTTAAAGAACCTAAATAGAAACAGTTTAAATTTCAAAATAAATGTTTTGAAAGGAAAGTAAATTAATACGAAAGTTTTTTAAGAAATAATTAAATTACAACATATATAATTCTTACAAAATCTTTAATTTCTTTTTATTTTTGAAACAAAAACTAAAGTTAATTAATTTAACAAATCAGCAAGCAAAAAGCTAAAAGAAATTAACCTATTTGAAAAAAAGTAAGCAAAAAATATTTTTTTACTAATATTTATTATGCGTTTTCCTGCATAAAAAATACATTATATCGTGTTGAAAATAACAGTAAATTTAAGTCCGGAAATTATGCTAATTCTATTGCTTTTAAATTTTATCCTCTCTCCATTACCAATATTTGATTTGAGCATTTTCATTTATTGCAGAATATTTTTGAAAGCAGTGTATGTTGTAAAATATTTTAACCTACTTTATAAAACTAGGATTTTTTATTAGGTCTGTGTTATTTAATAATGGAATAAATTTTGTAGATATTAGTCAGAATTTAATTTAGAAACCAATTATTGTAACACATGTTGTCAATTCTTTAAATATTTTTCGTTTGGAAACTATTTTTACAATAGAAAAGTGGTTATTTTTCGTTTAAAGTGTAAATCACAATTTTTCTGATAATGAATATGTTTGTTTCATTTCACTGATTTAAGTACAATGAAATTCATGATAAAATATTTAATAATTTAAATGCTTAACGACATTTAAATCATTAAATATTTGATCATGTATTTCATAACATAAACATAAAAAGTTGAAGTAAATTAACCTAATAGTAATGAACTTCCTCTGACTGTGAGATTTCTAATAAAAAATTAACTTTATATTTTATTAATGCCTTTGATGGAGCTTTAACAATGTAGTGGATTTTATTAAAGCTATCTTATTTAGGAAAGAGTAATATTGCAAAAATAAAATTGTTCATAGTATATATAAGCAAACTATATTGACAAATCGTACATATATTGAAGATAAATTTCACTACTTTGTTCTACTGGGTGTGCTAACTCCAATTTACAGTTACATCTCAATTGATTGTTTTGATAAATGGTACACATGAAACACGAGAAATATTGACGGCGGACCTCGTAGCTTTGAACCTCGGTCAAGTAACGAGGAAGACACCTGAGCTGGCCCCTTCCCCTCCAATTTTCCACTTCCTCTTGACCAATTAAAATTCTCACTCTGGTATTTAGCTAAACTTGAAGCGCGAATTCTTCCTCTCTCCTACTTTCAACTTCAGAAACGAGTTGCTGCTACCTGATTGGTCTATTAAATCTCTCCTACCTCCCCTATTTTCTGTAATGCTCTTTAAGGCTGATTTCTAATTTAGATCCTTCAATTGTTATGACATTAATTTTATTTGCACAAATAAATTTAAAATTTTTATTTCGCTTAAATTGATGCATTTTATAAAGTAAAATTCTTAATTCCTAATCAGCAGCATTTATCGTACTGGCACTCAGAAAAATCACACAGTTATTCTCAATTCCTCCTCAAATTGGAGATAAAGATTCACGAAGAAGCTAAGTTCTCCAAATTTACAGTCAACATTCGTCATCACCACTCTAATGGGGGGACTTGGATCCTCGATAGATTGAACGTGTATCAACCACCTACACAGTTCCGTCTTGAGACAGAACATCTGTGAATGGTTCAAATAATTCCTTCATTAGATGGATTGAAAAGATGAATTAATACTAAAATTCACCCGGAAATAATTCTAAAGAGAACTAATACAATATTTAAATCTTCTGAAAGCCACAATTTTTAAATCCTGTCATTATTTTCAACTTCATTCATAGACATAATCATGAAATTCAAATCGAAAACGAGAAAATAAAGCAATAAAAATATAATTGATAAATAACATGCATAAATGCGCTTGTTATCGACATTTTATAAATTGTTAAACAGTCTAGAAGAGTTAGGAGGTTTCTCGAAAGTCAAATGAAACTCTTTTGAGTGCCTTATTATGACAAAAGAATTTAGTGACAACATTCCTCGAGTTTTAAGCATTACAAAATGATAAGATCACATGACCAACTATTATTCACCCATGCTGAAGGAAAAAAACATATTAACTCTTCAATGTCAAAAAGTGAAAAAAAAAATGATAAATATTGCCATCTAAGAATTATTTATTTTTTTCGTTACATTGATATAAATGAAGTGAATCATTTTTTAATTATTGGTGTTTTTTCGGTTTGTTTTTATTGTATTATTTTTTCTCTGAATGAAGCTGCAAGAAATAAATATATTTTATTTTAAAGAGGTGTAAAATAATATCTCTCGAGTTAAAAAAAGAGATTTCTTAGTGCATTAATTTAAATAAAGTTTAGTAACAACTTTGAATCGGCAAAAGTTCCCTGATTAAGTACAAGAAAAGCATTGACAACGGCCGATGAAACATGAAATAGATTCAAAAATAAAAGAAAAGGAAGAGAAATATTAAAATAGTTAAAATATTTCAACAATTTGAAGCTCATCTTTATTCTGAAATCTTTCTTCAAAACAGAAAGACTTTATTGTTTGAAGTGTAAGAAAAATGTTAGCATTATTCTAAGTAAATACTTTTGACACAAGACGTTTGTTATTTATTAATATCAATTTATTGCTCTTGCATA
The DNA here is from genome assembly GCA_019974015.1 of Nephila pilipes. NCBI lineage: Eukaryota > Metazoa > Arthropoda > Arachnida > Araneae > Nephilidae > Nephila > Nephila pilipes. The sequence goes on along the minus strand of BMAW01056961.1, from coordinate 48,927 downwards.
AATTGAAAAACATTTGCAACTCTATTTCAGAAAATCACTAATTAAGCTGGAAAAGTGCGCATTGATATATTTCTGTAAGATTATAAAAATTATTTCTTGTAATTCCTTAATTCGCTAATCATTTGAAAGTTCGAATTCAGAAATTATACAAAATGTAATAAAATTCAACTTTTTTTCTGACGTTGAAAGGATGTTTTTGCAGTTTTCAAATTTCATCTTTTACTTATTTAATTAATATTTCTTAAATTCGCTTTTCACTTAATAAATATATAAATACGTTTTATGGCTGGAAATTTTATTTTTGTTAATCGCACTGAGAATTTGCACAAACTAATGTCTTTCCCTCTTTGCTACGCTTCCCACGCTTTTAAAATTCCAAAATCTTTTAAAGAGTTTGAGCTATCTGACTATTAAAAAAGAACTCTAAATATCTATCGCCAATTTATTAAAAATACATCAACTGTGGTATCCTGAAATAGAAGCTATTTAAATGACGAAAAAATTATAGATGCCTTTTTCTCATAAAAAAGTGTAGGAATTAATAATGAAAACGTTAATCATAAAGAATTGTTTAATATGTGATTGTAAGAATTTCAATTTCTTCATGAATCTTAGAAGAATACATATTGACTATTTAAAATACAATTTTGTTAAAATTTTCCACTTTTTTTCAATCAGTTTTTTCTTCCCGTTTAATCGTTTCATTTTTAAGTATTTTAAAGTAATTTATATCAATTATTTATTTAAATGTATTTTTCTGACACATTCAAGCAATTCATTGGTTAGCATTTTATTATTAGTTAGTATAACCAATTTAGTGGTTAGTATAAAACTAATATTAATATGGAAGAATATTCTAACAGATTCACTCAGCAGTGTTCAAATTACTCATTAGAAACAGAAAACAAGAGTAAGAGAACTTTCAAATAAGATGAGATATTATATATATATATATATATATATATATATATATATATATATATATATATATATAATGTGTACCGAATGTGTTTGAATGGAAGTAAATCTCTTAGTATTTACTTCAAAATTTTTACTGTATTAACACTTTATTTTAATTTCTAAAAGTAGATGAACTTTAAAGTCAAAGTAACATTAAAATAAACTAATTTATTTTCTATCAAAAATATACTAGAAACCTTGTCTTATATCCTATAGAATTATACTGCGTAACAACTTTAAGAATGTCTTTGTTGAAAAACCCAAAGTATGATAAATTATAAATATTTTAAATGAAGGATCACATTCAAATCTAGAAATGTCTACAATTTACATTAAAAAATCAATAATTGCTTTCATACTCAAATATTTCACCGGGTTATCTGCTTCAGAATTTCTTTTTTTCCCCTTTTTTTTTCTTAATTAATCATCTGATCACCCAAAACGAAAAACATCACAAGGATCTGTGTCTTAAAAATGATATTTCCTTAAAGAATAAAAGAGAAAATCAGATAACGTAATTGAAAAAAAAAAAAAATAAACAAATTTTATCTAGGAAAACGGAATCATCGAAATTGTGAAATCATTACATTTTGATTATAGAATTTTACAGATAATGATATGTTAATTCTGAAAAAACCATTCACAATTTTTCAATAGATAGTTTGGAAAGATTTACCTCAGAGAAAGGGGGAAGGGGAAGCTACACACAGAGTATAAAGGATTGGAAATTCATTGGTTGTGATTGTGTTTACCAGCTTGACTCCCTAATTGGTCCGCTCTTGTGAAGGTCATTCTCCTGGGCTTCAGCGATCACCGCTTGATGTGCATTAACTAGTTTGGGTTTAAAAGACGCCTTCTCACAACCAGGTTACCTGCCATCGAAGCATCAGCTTGTGTTTACTGCATTGCAGGTAAGGAATTTTCTCATTTAATTCTTCATGGAACTTTTCACTACTCATTACAGAATAAGTTACGCATAATTTATTGCATAAATAGATTAATTATGATGGTATTTTATTTAATTTCTTAAAACTCGGAGAGAGCTTTTTAGTGGATATATGTTATAAATTACAGCTTAAGTTATTTCTACTTATATAGTGATTTATTTTATTTTTGTTTTATATTAAATTAAGCTAGATAATCGTTTCGTATCAGGACTTATTGAAATGATTAAAAGAGAGATCCTTTAATACATTCTCCCTAAATTCGAAACTTTCTATAATGAATATAAATTATTTTATCGCCAATACAAAATTTAAAGAAAATGCGTTCAAAAAAATTACCTTCTTCATAACTGATATTCGAGTAAATTGAAGGCAATGATTGGTTCAAACAGCAGGACAATTTACAACAGAAAATAAGTCAAATCAATAAATCAATATACAATAATTTATTTTTATTTAAGGGCTCTCGATTCAGCTTCTGGAAGTATAATTGATTTAAACTATTACTATACGTCACACGAATATAAAATATTTTGATAGTAAAAGAATGATTTTGATAATAAAATTTAATTTGCTGAACTCGATTTTTTTTTAAAAAAAAAGTATCATGGACACGTTTTAATGAAACGCTATAAATGAATTTGATATTGCATTATTTGGTCTTTTATATTAAGTAACATAACATAATATAAAATAACTTTTATATTAAATAACATAAAATGAGTGTAAGAGGAATATGAGGTTATTATTTTAATCTAAATGTTAATTGAAGAAAATTTCTTCACATATAAAATGCATAACATGTTTCCTATTAAACTGTATTCATATGAAATGTGTATAATATGTGTTTTAAATCATTGTTTTAAAACTCTTTATAGCGTTTGTTAAATTTAAATATATCAATGAAAATATTTGAGTGACTTAATTATTCTCGTCTTGTCTTTTATAATTAAATTTTTCGCAAAGGAATTTATAACAAAGATAAACTGTTCAGTTGTAGACATATCGAAAATGACTGCAACTGTTGTCAGGGTAAAACATTTTCGTTAGCATCGTAGAAAAGTTGGGACACAAAAGATTTTTCGTAAAATCAAAATGGCGCGTAATAAAAATACAAAACGAGATTCAGTTCGAATTTTTCTGTCATACAAGAAATAAATCTTCATTATATTGCTTTGAATTGTTCTGGAGATTCATTACTTCTTTTAAAACAAAACAATGGAGCAATTTTCAACACTTGTGAATTCCGGGAAATAAATTAACAAGTCATCAATTTTTTTAATGTATAATTCAGATTCAATAATAATGGTGTTTCAGAAATGCAGTTTTCTTTTAAATGTAAGGTTCTGTAAAATATTTAAAAAATTTACGATTCAGATTTTTTAATATATTTCTCTTTAATGTCGCTAGTCAAAAGATTAAAAATTTAAAATATTTTTGAAGATTACATTAAAATAGAGCACCTAAATAGTTTTATTTGATATCTTACATAAGGAAAGTCTACTCGTATAATATCAGTAAAATATATAACAGTGAATCAATAATATAAATATTTGAGATAAATGTATTAAAAAAATCTTAAATGATAATATACAAGAGATGTATTGCTTTAGAATAGGCTTGAAATACAGTTGCAGGTAATAAAAACATCAGTACTCTTGAAAATTTCAATCTAGTTGAAGTAAGACTTGCGATATCAAATATATTTTTTTAGAGATCAATGACACGATAAAGAAAAATATTTTGTACAATAATATCTGAAACCAAGATACAAACAATCCGTCCATTATTATCTCATAACTCGATGTTTATTTTTCAATAGTTTTTATTGAAAAGGTAACTAAAGAAGATTTTTCTCGAAATAAATTCGGAAAACTCTTCTGTCGGGCTACTTGGACTATGAAACCGTAAAAAATTTGTTCATAGTATAAAAATATTTTATTAAGATTTTTTCTTGTTTGAAAAGGGATACAGAAATGCTTCATTTAAGAAGAATAATATAACTTATGAATTTAATAATTGATTAATAGTATAAACTAAACTACTAAATACTTTATCAACACATTAATTTAATATAAACAGCCTTTTCAATTCTAAACGATTGCAATCTCTTAATTGTCAAATATTGACTTAGGGAATATGATGGAAATGTGTGAATATTAAAATAAATTTTTTTTATTATTTCTGATCAAGATAAAAGATATTTTAACTACCAATAAAAATTCGCTTTTCTTTTATAAATATTAAAATTCCGTTGCAATAGGTTAGGAAAGTACTGTTAAAACACTCACACACACAACACACACACACACATACATATATATATATATATATAAAGTAACTCATTTTACTTTTTTTTTCTTTCTTAATTTATGAAATTTTACACCAAACAAAAACACACTTATTATTTTTTATTGTAAGTACATTGATATTTTCAATTTATCTATTTAATTACCAAATAAACACTCCAGTTATATTTTTAAGAAATTGCATGTAATCCGTTTTGAATTATCTTTGTTAAACAGACACCTCTATTTCATAACAATTGAGGTATTTAAATCAGATAAGTATATTAAAGTACGTAAAAAATCCTTCGATCTATTTATCTACCCTTGATTTTTTTAAAATTTTCAAGAATTTTTTTTTCTGAAATTCGATGCAACTAGGACATGGTATAAACAAATTTCTTGGTTTTAATTTTCGAAATCAAGTACTAGTGAACAAAAAAAGAATTTATATATATTTTTTTATTTCTTTTGATTGTAATGAGTAAAAAAATAAAATATTTACTCTCATTACAAATTCCCTCCTTACTGCTCTAAAATCTACATGAATTAAGTGTTAAAGATCATAGAGCTACAAATATTTCCCCGTTTTAATGCCAATCGAAGTTATACTTCAAACAAAATTATTTCTATCTATGTCTTACAATTACTCTTAAATCATAACGTGTATACATATAAGAAGAATTCATTTACAAAGCATAAAATGATATGTATATAATTAGAGATGCAAGCATTTTTAAAAGCATATCATGTACTTAAAAGCAAACTATTCATTCGAGAGGCTTATTTTCAATATATATTTTTCGTTTGCATGAATGAATTTTTGTCATAAGGAACAATTTTACGATTTTATTGAAAGTGAAATTTATTAAAGGCTTCAGTTATATGAAAATGGAAAATAACAACTGAATAAAGATAATAAAATATGTAGGACGACACACATAAGTATTGATTACAAATATGTAATAATCAAATTTCTTTCTCAATACTCGTATATTTCCAAAATCATTCAATAACTATATTTTACTGCGTTGAAAATTATTACTAAATGTATGATTCAACACGTAAATTAAAGTAATTATGTAACATCCCAATTATTTTGTTAACTCTAGAAAACTTCCCACAGTAAGATAATAAATAAGAGGCCAAAAAATGCTATTTTATGTTGCAAAAATTTCTGAAAAATTTCTTAGCTTCAACTTTCCAAAATTAAGGTATAGTATTTCTAATCTATCCTCAAAACACATTTTAAAATATTATTTTTCGACTTCAAAATTAAAATAGAAAAAATTTCCTACCTGACATATTAATTCAATAATATGTCAATTAGGGTACATTAAAATGTATAGAATACTTATTTTTCCCGAAATATCTTGCAACATTACTCAAATTGCTCAATTTTGTTTTTTTTTTAAAAAAAGATAAACATTTTCCAGACGGTTTAATATTATAAGGAATATATATATGTGTGTGTGTTTTAAGTGTGAAAGTTATGAATGCTTTACTTATCATTTCATATTCTGAGTAACAATAGGTTAGGATCATTTGAATAAATTTGATGTTATCTTTAAAAGTCGGGAAACGAGAACATTTGTTTGAAGTTCTCCCAATACTTTTTTTTACTACAACTTTGATAGAGTGTCAAATTTATCTATTGAGGTAGAAGATAAATACGGTACTCTTGCACGTGTATCCACAAAATGAAAGCGTGACCTTTTTGTATTTAAAAATTGGAAAAGGTTTTCATATCAAAGGATCAAAAAGGCATAAAATAATTGGTGTGGAACTGCATTTAGCACAAAATATTCTAATAATCAAACTCGCCGTTTAAATTTCTTTTTATAGCTGAAGGCGTCAGCATACACACAAGGTAAAGAAAAATATTTTCTTTCTCAACTAGCGTTAGAAAGAATTTAATAGAATCGAGAGAATTTAAGGCGATTTTATTTTAATACTAAATTTTCATTATGATGAAAGGGGATATATAAAATACTTGAAAATAGTTCCGTAATTAATTAATATTTATGATTTTTCGCTTTCTGTATATATAATTCATACCTCAAATATTTCGTTTTAATTTAACTTCAATTTAAATTCAAACATTTGTCATTATTTAAATAAATATATAATACTCGTTATATGAGTAGTTTTAATCACTATCCTAAATATTACTTTTATTAAAAACAGATAGACTGTTACATACTAGATTATATTTAACACAAAATTCTCCTAAATCTTGCAAACAGATACTACTGAAATTTGTATTCTTTATTAACATATAAAAGCATTCTTCTTGACATTAGAAAAGATGAATTTTCAACAGTTTTGAATTAGAAGATTCAAAAACTCAGCATATTATTCATTTATATTAGCTTAACGTTAAGAATCAAAAAAATTCATTTATGATAAAATATGGGTATTTTAATGTAATTTAACTAAAACATATTCAATTTATATTAAAAAAGATGACTATTATTGAAAAGGCAATTTATTAATGACTATAAATTAAAAATAATTTATTCATTGGTATAAATATTTATTTAAGTGCTGAAAATATATTAAAGATTTTAATACTTTTAAGTGAAAAATTGTCATGCTAAATGTTTTCATTTTGTATGATGTATTTATTTGAAACATCATTTTTTCCCCTTTCACATAGAAAGAAAATAAAAAAGATTTTGAAAATATCGAACTCGCTCAAAGGACGGTTCTCTGTAAGCATTCTCAAAAGCGGTTCAGACATGGACACAGCCGAGGTCATTACCGTGGGCAGCAGAGTATATCGCCCCGTGCTGGATGAAACTCTGACACCGGAGGATTTGCGAGTTGCAAGAGAGGAGCTCGGGGAAACCCCCGAAAGTAAAGAATCTTGCCTGAGATTATTGAAAGAAATGTTGAGAGGTAAGTTAACATTTGACGAGCCTTTTACGCTTCATGTATTTACAGTATTAATTATTAACATAAATTGAATCATAATATAAATTTTAACATCGATATGAAATTTTTGTATTACGTTTATACTTTTTTACTGTTTTTTTTCTCATTATTACGGAAATCACCTATACAATAAAAAGATATTTGAAACTCTTAAAATTTAACCAATAAAAAGTGACTGATCGTACAGCTAATCTCGGAAAATAGTCTCTTACGAAAAAGATCCAAACTGGAACATTTCATTTCCCTAAAAATGGTGATTCATATACAATCTAAACACTCATATCCAAAACGGATAAATAAAAGTATTGAAATGGTAGACCTTCTCTTATTCCCAAACTTTCAGAGGATGAGTTTCAAATACAATCTTTTTTTTCCAATTCCACTTAAGCGGACTTTTATCTTCTGTAACTGTGACGAGAGTCATCATCTGCACTTTACAATCTTAACTTGAATGTTCTAGTTTCGTAAAATATACCTTTGCTCTCTCTCTCTCTCTCTGTTTACTCGCTTGTAGGTGTGAAAACATCATTCCACATTTCTTTCGAATGTTTCTAATTTCTCTCATTCGGAGTTTAAGTTTGTTGTTTTAAATTGCAACTCCATAGTATGTTTATCTCATGATTTATAAAATAGGAAGGGGAAAAAGAGTGTCTGAGCTGAACAGGAAATCCTGGTATGAATTGAAAAAAAAAAAGATTAATCTGAATCTCATTAAAATGAGTGCCACAGTAATATCACCAGGTAAATGGGCTCGACGAACATCGAGTTAACAGGATCCGACTGTGTATATGTAACTAAGGGAATGAAAATACAAAATAAGTATTCCAAAATTTTAATAATAAAATTATATAAATTTAATTTTAATAATAAAAGAAAATATACCATTCTTTACTTAGGAAGGAATTGATATACATAATTTTTTTTATCAAGATGTCTCGCTTATATCTTAGCAATAATTGAAACTTTACAGTAAACTCTTGAATAAGTTGATTGAGATTGTTAAATTTTTTGCTTTAATGGTTAAGATGCTGAATACTCTCGTTTCGTACGTTTATTTTGATTCCTTCCCCCCCCCCGTGAAATATTTCAAAAGGGAGCATTTTATTTAAGCAGAGTGGTTTTCTCTTCCTACAGAACAAAACGAGTTCACTCCTCGCACGGATGACAATTACTTGCTACGCTTCTTGAGATGTCGCAAATTCGACAGCAAGAAAGCCTTCAAGATGATTCGAGAGCATTACAAATTTCGCAAAATGAATCCCGGAGTCTTTCCCTCTCCCAGCAGCATTGAGAAAGCCTTGAGACAGCACATATTCGACTTTTTACCTCATCGAGACCACAAAGGAAGAGGCGTCTATGTCATAAGATTCAGTAAGTTTAAAAGAAATTTTTTTTACAAAACTTTCGTTTCGTCGCACTCATCCAATTAATTAATTTAAATAAATTTTATCAAACATTGCACAGATCGTAAATATTAAAAATCGTAAGTAACTATTTATAATCGTAAGTATTTCAGAGCTAGAGTAAAATTGCCTTTGATAAGTTACGAAATTTTTGTACATGTGTTCAACTGCTTGTATTTCGTTGCTCATATTACCTTGAAACCTTGTATGTTATCGATAAAAAAAAACTTAGCTTTTTGTTCGTAAAAAATACAGTACACCATACCTGTTCTATTGAAAAGAAATAGATTTAATACCCTACATTCTACAACTAATTAGTATAAAAATAACTCAATTTTAAATCTTAAAAGATTCAACTAATTTCATCTGACAAATTTTATGTGTAAACATAATTTTACTATATGCAAAACATTTCACAAGTATGCAGTACTTTAAGTATATCATCGATCTGTAGTTTTTCAGTTTCCGACTAACTGGAATGGATCAGACATTAAATATAAGTAATTGCACAGTTACATAAAGGAAAGCAATAATTCTTTTTGCTTTCCTTAATAAATGACACATATTTTTCAGTATAAGAATTGTTACGATACATACATAAACATGAAAGTTTTTTTTTACAATTATGTTCATTAATAACAATCACGAATCTTGGACTTAATTTTCTCCAATATACTATACGCATTGACTTAGAGAACAAATTTAATATACACTTAAGTTTTTCATCAATAATTATGCATTATAAAAAAATGCAGTTTTTATCATAGATTTAACAAATAAATTTAAATTAGTGTATAAAATTATTTTGAAAAAAAAAATGGTATTATTCCAAATATTGTAATTTATTTAATATGTTCACAAATGTAGACTGTATTAAAAACTTTATCTGCATTTAGACAGGTGGAATCCGGACAAAATCAATTTTACTGATTTCGTGGCTGCCGGGAACTTGGTTGCCGAATACATATTGGACAACAATGTAACTCAAATCAATGGATACATTGGTGTTTGGGATTATTCTGGTTTCTCGTTCAAGCATTTCCGGCTCTTCTGTTCTCCCAAAAACACCATGATGCTGGCAAACCTGATGCAGGTCAGAACTCCACTTTATTAACAGTAATCTATCCTAGTCTATTTTGTATAAGGTTTTAATATACGAGGGCGATTCAAAGAGAAGCGTGATAGGAAATGGGTAACTCATTGGCGAACCTTTGATCAATTTTTCTTTTTTTAAAAGAAGTCCACAAAACCTTTCGCGTCCCAAAAAATGGTCGCCATAACTTTTCCGGCTGTCTTCACCTTCTTTGGAGCAGATTCAACCATTATTTTTATTGACACTTCCCTTCGGATGTATAATCATGAATCCAGGCCTTAGCAAAGATGGCAGCTCGTCAAACTAATAAATGAATCAGTATCAAAACAGTTTTGATGCCGTTTAACAGGTGGCAGTGCACAATGATAACGCCAAATAGCTATAACTATGCCATCTATCTTCAAAAACAATTTTTTTAAAACCCATTCTGATATAGAAATCGCAGTTTGTTCTGCAGATATGTAAAATCTCTTAGCGTATTTAGATATAAGTGTTTAAAGCTTTTCTTTAATTCCTTGGGGTCAGTTCAATTTAAATAATGAAAAACAGTTGTATAAAAATTTAAATTTTTATGTTTTGAAATATTTACACAGGACTATAAAAATATTTGAAAGTATTTAAATGTAGTACACTGCATGTAAAGATGAAAACGCCAGAAAATTAAATAAGTCATAATGATTTGTTTTGATTTATTTATTTTTGCACATTCCTTTAATAATCAACTATCTAACAATCTATTCAAAAATAACTGAACATGAAATAGCTCCATTTTAAGTAATATATATTTTTATTTTTTTCAGGATCGTTTCCCAGGCAGATTTAAAATAGCCTACTGCATAAACTGCATACCCATGGTTGGCACAGTATGGAATATACTAAAGCAAATGATGAAAGAGAAATTCAAGAACAGAGTAAGCCTAACTTCTTATTTCAAAACTCCTCGGGATTTTTTTGAACGTATCACATGTTTTAACTGTAACCAACCATTATATGTTTAAAGTTAAAAATTAATCTAACTATAAGCAGAACTGAAAATTTTCTAAAAATTTTGGAACAATTTTAAAAAAATGAAAAGGCAAAAGTTTGAAGATCTAATTTTTTAAGAATATTATTTTTTAAGATATTAAGAAAACTTTAATTTATGAATTTTAGAACTGACACAAAGACATTTCCTTATTAAAATCATTTATAAATTTTATACAAAGTAAAAAAAAATCACCTAAATTATATTCAAAAATTAAGCTTGTGGAATGTAAAAGTTTATTAGACTCAAAATTTGATAAATGTTACAATATTTTACTTAATTATAACACCTTACAGGTAAAAATGAAAAAAAAAAAAAAAAAAAAAAAAAAAAAAATGATACGTAGATAGAAAATAAAAAAAATATAATCATTCGCGCTGATATACAATTTCGACAATATATTTACATTGTGTTGTCAGAATATTTTTTCTTCATTCATCTCTAATAAATTCTTATTTAAAATAATTTCATTTATTACAAATTCAAAAAGCATTTTTTTTAAAATACATACTGAAAGGAAAATAGTTTTACTGAATAAAAATATTTTTAAATGATCAAATAAAGGGGAAAAATAGCATCCGATAAAATAATTATTGTAAATAGTTTTAACTAGGAAAAATTTACTGATTCTACCCAAACAATACTATATTTTCCGATATTTTTTCCTTTCTTTTTCCAACTACTCTGGATAATCAAAGTAACTTATCGATATTTATAAAACGAGTACATTTTATTGACATGTGCTGACATGTTGTTTTAAGAAAATGGTGTCAACAAAAATGCGTGGGCAAGAAGTAAAGGATACAGGTTGTTTAGTTCAAAAGATTAACATTTTAAAACGTTATCATTATAACAAATACATTTAATTTGCTAGGATATATTTACATTGCTAAGATATAGTTAATTTAATATTTTTATCGCTGCTTTAATTTTAATTTCCGCAACAGAATATTATTGTTTACTTTAATAATTTATTATTTTTCTTAATTTAATAATTTGTTCGTATGCCGGAATTGTCTGTTTTTATTCTTTTTGATATTAACATTGGTAACACTTTTGCACTTTAGAATGTTCTATTTGTGAAAATAAAAATGCATTAGAGAGAGAGAGAGAGAGAGGAATTTGGAGAATCCATTTTTCTTTCTTGTTAATAAACTGCTGTTTGTAGAAAATGCAACACCATGAAGAAATCATCAGAATCAAATGAAATTCGCAGCAAATGTCAATTATAGGATATTATGCAAATTAATAAAGTTTCAGAGCCATCGCGCGTGCGCGGCGCGCGCAGCGCCCTCTGAATTGATGCTGAAAGCGTATAAATAAAGTGCTGTAGCGGGACGTTGAAAAAAGTCTATGATTATTTGTTAGTGGCAAACGTTTAGTGAGACCTGAGTATGCCTCCACGACGGAAGAATAAGAAATTCAAGCAACTTACGGAGTTTGAACGAGGGAGGATAATCGGCCTTCGAGAAGGAGGATTTTCCTATCGCGCAATAGCAGCTCGTATGCAGCGGAACAGTTCCACAGTGATGCGAGTTTGGAAGCAGTGGACCGACGAGCACCGAACAACTCGAAAAACAGGCACTGGACGACAGAAGGTGACGTCAGAGCGCGATGATCGACACCTGCTCCGCATGGCGGTGAATGATCGCACAGCTTCCTCCAGGCAGCTGGCAGCACGTTGGTCTACTGCTACAGGTGTACAATTGTCGGCTTCGTCAATTCGTCGTCGTCTGCTGCGCCGTGGATTGCGTGCAAGGGTGCCTTTATACAGGATTCCCCTCACGGCGAATCATCGACGGCTGCGTCGGCAGTGGGCTCTTGAGCACAGAGACAGGCGAGCTGATTGGCACCAAGTTGTCTTTTCAGATGAATCACGCTTCAATTTGTGGACCCATGATGGCCGTGTTCGTGTTAGACGTTATGCCGGTCAACGCTGCCTTCCTGAGTGTATTATTGAACGACATAGTGGTCGAACACCCGGAGTTATGGTCTGAGGTGCGATTTCGTATCATGGACGATCCAATTTGATACGAATTGAGGGTAATCTCAATAGCAACAGGTACGTCCGTGAAGTGCTACAGCCCGATGTCGTTCCTTTCCTTCAAGGCATCCCTGGAGCTATCTTTCAGCAGGATAATGCACGCCCACATGTTGCGCGGACTGTTCGAGACTTCTGTTCAGCACAACGCATGCAACTTCTTCCTTGGCCTGCTTATTCACCGGATATGTCGCCTATTGAGCACGTGTGGGATATGGTTGGTCGGCGTCTCGCTCGTGATCCGCGTCCTGCAGTTTCCAAAGACGAACTTTGGTTGCGCATACAAGCGATATGGAATTCCCTTCCTCAAGCAGATATTCAACATCTGTTTGACTCCATGCCACGTCGTATAGCAGCACTTATTGCAGCGCATGGTGGCTGCACCAAATACTGATTTCGGACGCTTAATTTGTTTCTTTTGTTTTGAAAATTTCATCATTTATTTGTATCAGTACAAGTCGTTTCTGCATTAAATTTCATTTGATTCTGATGATTCTTTCATGGTGTTGCATTTTCTACAAACAGCAGTATAATTATTTCTGTGGAGCCTGAGGCTCTGAATAACGCTTAATGTACACTAATTAATAATCATTTTGAGTAATTCTACTTTTTCGAGAATTTAAGAGAAAAAAAATCGTTAACACATGTTCAAAAGAAATTTGCAATGCTAATTTTTTTGTACCTGGAATCTTTTACATTTTATTTTAATTTTACTATTTTAATAAGTTAAAATCACAACAAAAAAAAGAACTTCATGATATTAATTTGTGAATTAATCTACAGGTCACAATACTTTCAAGCCTCGAAGAATTGCATCAACATTTGGACCGAAGCGTTCTGCCTAAAGAATACGGAGGAACACTCTCCATACCAGATACGAAAGAAATTGCTCAACGCATTTTGGATAATGAGCAATACATCAACTTAAACCTGAAATTTGGGTTTTAATCCCAATCTTCTTGAAACGGTCTCTATGAAAACAATAAATGCCAGTGAGCTTTGAACCGTTGTTTGCCAAAGAAAGAATTTATGTGCGTTATAACTGCTCCCTTTTTTGCACGGCAATCAGACTCTAGGAATACATACGTGTTCCTTTTCAAGCAAAAAGTGATGACTGCATTCTATTTTATCGACATTCCCTTAAGAAGGACAATTTTTTGCGTAAAAATGGATAAATGTTTCTCAAATTTCATAAAAGAAGAATCTAAACCTTACTTATTAAATTAACTTATCTTGAGCTAGTTAAATTGTTTGAATATGATGAAATATTTTATCAAAATATAGAGAATTAAAATTTCTCAAGGTTTATTTCTTAATAATAGCTTATATGTAATTCCTTATTAATAATCTAAATATAATTGTTTAAAATTGAAAAAGTACAAAGTTCTTTTTTTCATCGATCCTTCTTCAAGAATGTTAATAATTTATTTTTAGCTTTTAGCGTGTTTTATGCTCTGTACATATATGGTATGTGTGGTCATTTACGATTGTTTTATTATTTATATATAATCGTTTCTTGGATCTTTCACAATGTTCATTTTTGGTGTCAGTGTTTTAAGATTCTTGTCTATCACTTTGCATACGCTTTCATTTTATTTCATATATATTGTACCTTATTAATATTTGGCATTACTGCGTTTCATTTATGCAACATTTATTTATAAGCTTTTGGAATAAATGCCGGTCATTATCCCAGGATTGTGTCTGTCTATTTAATTCATTTAAATCTATCAAAATATTCACTCACCGAATCCCACAGTTTAAAGTTGTTGATTGAATAAGCTACCATCTATGAATGTTCAATTTTGTTTTCAAAAAATGCTGGTCAGTATTTTTTTATCGACAAGATATAATTATTTAATGATCTTGAAATGAATATATCACTAATTCTTAACCTTGAGTTAGCACACAGATCCAAAGAGGTTGCTAAGAAATTACTTTAAAGATGATACCTGATTTTAATTGCAGATGGAAATCAAATGAATTAGTAGAATTTAATTAATTTTCTTTAATAATAAACTCACTTTCCATAATTTATGCCAACTAGTTGATTGTTTTAATTAATTATATTAAATTAGTAATAATGATTAATGGACTTTCTATGATATAGTTACGCATTCCATTGATAGCTATTGCATCGGGTAATTAGTTCATTTAAAATTTATAAATAATTTATCGAAACAGTTATAGGCCAATTCAAAAATAATACATGATTCATTGAAGGAATATTTTAATTCGAAGCAGGTCAACATAAGTCTCAAGAACTTCATTTTGGTACCTTTCAGAAGTTTCAGACCTCGGCTCAAAGATATGGAGGTTTGTACGGCTATTTAGCCCGATGCCTGCCCACCCCATGACTACCCTTCACGGAAAATGATGCCTTTTCGTGTTGCTTTCTGGGTTAAATCTAGACCCACGTTCTCACCATATTGTTAGCCAATGAGATTCAGTGTTCAGACAAAAACAAGACGCATCATTAAACATCACATTGGCCTTCTGTTCCATTACAGATGTTTCAAACTTCCATTTAAACGAGTGGGCTTATGCGTAGATGTGGGAGGAATACAAGCTGTTGGTCGTCTGACATAGAGACCAACATGACTGAATCTCATGTAAACAGTTTATCTGGAAATCGGCAGTTCCGTGGAGACTCTGAGTCCTGAACCGAATTCTCTGGCTTAACTGTCCCGCTGATGTCTCGTAATTATTGCCAGATATCAGTCTCGAGGGACTTTTGGCCGATCTGATACTGATCGTCTGTTAGCATTTCCCACACTTTGAAACCCCTGACAGTCTTGAGATCGCAGACTGAGGGTCATCCAGAATTCGAGATCCATCTGTCTGTGATCGTCCGATTTCAAGTACAGTTCAACAATTCTTCTTTTCTCCAACATGTCCAGTTGTTGTCTTTGAAACCTCATTCGCCCTGTTTTATAGTTAACAACGTTCATTATCAAATCAAGTGCACGAAACCTCTCTGAACTGCTTATGCCGAATGACCCGATTTATTCGTGTTCCGATGTGCGCAAGTGTTATGAATATGAAGACTAAAATATATAGTATACAGGCAAGATAGCTTCTTCAACAGATATTCTCTAAAAGTTATTTAGAAAAAATTCACCAGTACTTACTTACCTTTTTCAGCATTTTGCAAATTAAGTTTAACTTTTAGACACCAATGCACTTTAAATCTTTATGAGCTTCAAAGTTCTTACATACAGTTCTGAGCATTTGTGACATCCTGTACTAATTAACTTTTGTTTCGTAATCTGCAATAAAAAGTTCTGTCACTTCCAGCGTATTATGTGGACTTATTGTGATATTAATTAAACAAATCAAATTTATACATGTTTAATTCGTTAAAAAAAACTTTTTTTAGAAAAATGAAACATAATGCTGTACATAAGCCTATTAATAGTATATTTCAACTCTAGAATTGTATATTACGTTTATTATTTCATCTCTAGAATTGTATATTACGTTTATTATTTCAACTCTAGAATTGTTAATAATTTTTTTCATATTATAAGCAGAAAATACACATATATAGGGCTTGGGAAAACTGAACCAAAAAGAAGAAACTAAAGTGACTGAAAAATGAATAGTAATATACATAGTTTAAATGACAAGGAAAATAAGATATAGAATTCGATTAAAATAATAGATAAGGGAAATGTTATTTCAAGAACTATTTATATTCGCAACTTTAAAAATACTTAGTATGAAATATATATGGTAACACTTAGACCAAAATTTAACTTTTTTTGGACTCATATTTATAACACAATTTGATACTATTATCCATAAATTGCACACGTTGTAACGTCCCGTCATTATTTCCCCTTCCACTTTTAATCTTACTTAAAACATTTATGAAGTAAAATTCCAATGAACAGGAAGTCGCACCCAAACGATAACCAAATTATTTTAATCATAGTTACGAATAATCTATAGTTTAATTATTAGCCTATTGTATCTGCGGTTGCAACCTATACGCGTCAGAATCTAATAACTTATACTCAATATAATAACTCGTCTAATCGGAACCAATCGATTTCGAGTCCTTGATCCTACACAGATCTTTTCTCCCTTTAAACTGATAACTTATCACATTTGGCTAGACGGTCACAATTTCTTCGTTTATAGCGTTAGCTCCACATTTTACTAATAACTTCCATTCACCGTATTAACTTTTTCGCTACTTATAAATGCAATTAATTAGGTTTATTCCATTCATTTCACTAATTCTAATCTTATCTACATAAGTCACGTTTCTATCCCCCTCCCGTTGGGAGATTTTTTTCAAATCAACCAAATTCTCTAAGAATCTCCAAAGTATTAATGAAAGAAAAAACTCAATGTTTACTAAGACCTATCATTAAAATATATCATACTGAAAACACTAGAACGCTTTCCTAAATGCTCCACATTATATCGCTGTACATCTATACTTAGACTAGTAACAATTTGTCTAAGCACAGATGTGCAGCGCATTATGTAGTATCTCACTTCTTTGCGAAATACTAATAATCCCTAAGAATACTCGCAATCTAAAAATATAAAACCAAAAGTCAATTTTGGCAACAAAATGAATCAAAGGATATCGTGATAAAAAATCAAATCAGTAATTAAATATTGAAATTAAAGCAATCGATGAACTGTAATAGTGAGAGACATATAACTACTTATTAAGGCTGACACAATAATAACCTGTTGAAATATTAAATTTTAACTAAGTCATTTTTATTAATATTTTGTACGTCACGTAAGAGTCTCCAATGCACCATTTTACATCGGATTGGAAAACAAACTTAGTGTCAACAATACCGAAGGTATGAACAAGTCACTTCAAACATTGTAAGAGTTTTCAATCGGCATAATACGTAGGCTCTGTCTACTTCTAGTGGATACATTCACCCATAGGAATACAATGTATTGAAACACAATTATCTGGGTAAAAGATAGTCTGGTAGCTCCCTCTGGTAGATAGTTCCCTCAAATACATTGAAAGCTTTCAACTTCCATGATTCTGTTCTTGTATAAAACAAAAATCCTGCAGTGCACGATCCGTTATACCTTGTGACTGAAAATTAATCAACTTTTCTAAGAAACCGGCAGTTCGGTATGATTTTCAAACAACTGGTATACATGTAAATTACAGGGAATTCTTTGAGCTAGGCATATGTAGTAAAATTCATTATAAAAAAAACATTTTATTTGATTCTTGTACATTGCGACAAAAGTATATTGCAATAAATTCTATTCCGAACATAAATAAGGTTCCATAATTTTGTAAGAAATCACAGGTGATTCTTTTTTGTGAATATAATTTTCACAATAAAAACAACCAAAAAATATATAACTAAATATGTGATTCATTTGTCAATATATTTTAAGCAATAGGCGCGCAAGAAACACAGCTGATAAACTCTTCCTTCGACCTGTACTGTGATCTTTGTACAAAATAATACCACATTAGACAAAGATAATTCAGATTCCACACTTGTTCTTTTCATCAATCAATTAAAAAATTCGTATACTGTTCGAATATATTTACCCGTTGAAAGTACCAGAGTTCTTGTTTACCGATTTTATTAACATTTTATTCTTTGCCAGAGGCACAGATTGTTAAGTTGCATTTTTTTTTATCAGCAAATTAAGTTTCTCTTTCAAGGAAATGTAACTGCAGATGTCGATGGAATTATGCATTCTGAATTTTCAGAACCAGCAAGATATATTATCTATGTTTAAACTTGGTTGATCGTACTATTTGTAACATTTTTATTGCTCATATAAAATGTTCAATCAATTCCATGGTTGTATTTGTGATTATATTTTGTAACATAGGCTATTCGTGAATTTTCTCTCAACTATCATAATTCATCAACATTGATAAGATAAGTGCTAGTGTGAAGAGCGTGGGAATCTTCTTGCGTGTCTACGCGATTTGTCGAGAACAGAAAACAACACTGTCTAGGTGGCTGGAATATTTGAAGAATGTACTCGCACTCTATTTTGATAAGTGTATTTTATATATATTATAGAAGATGTTAGTACTCGCGGATAAGGGCTTGATACTATTTGAGAGCAGTCCTATATTTGCGAATCAATAAACTCTTTTTGAAACGTTTGCAACTACATTAATTACTTTAGCTACGCTTGAACTTAAGTTGAAATTTAGATTTAGGGAGGTTAGAGTAAACTTTAAGATGACAAACGAGATAGGCAACATATAATTTAGTACCAAATTTTATTATTTTTTTAAAAGAAAATTAATCCGAGGCTCAGTGACAAAGTAGAAAAAAAATGTTTTGTACTTATGAACATAATTTATTGAATTACATACAAGGTGAAAAACAATATAAAAATACAGTTACAATTTGAGGCGAAATTTCGCATTATACAGGTAAATCGATAAGCCGTTTGACCGGTATTGCAATCCTTAATCACACCATAGCATTCGTGAAACTCTCCTCGGTAACATGAAATACATTTGTGGTTTTGTAATGCTAGATAATGAAAAGGATACACTAGTTGGATTTTTGGAAGAAAGATAAAACAAATTGCATCTTATATCTAAAATACATCTCCATCCATTTTGTCCTTAACAGAAAAATTAATATGCTTTTCTCAAAGTCTTTATTATGAAGATATAGTCGGTTCATACTTGAAGAATACAGTCTGAAGAATTTATTTAAGTTACTCCTTCCCAAAGGATATACATAATTAATAATATCGATATAATATAACTTCAAAAAGGAGAAGAGTAGATGTGAGAAGAAACTGTTTATATATTAAATGACTTAGTAGAAGAGAACATGAAGTATCTACCGTTTCTGAACTGAAGTTAAAAAAAATTTATAGCTAACCTTAAATCTCTATCCCTAAGAGAATAGTGCATATGAGAGAAATTTAACATAAAAACTCTTCAGACTAATTGGAAAAAAAATATGATTTAAAAATATTTTTGAAACTTTTTGCGATAATTTCAAATATTTATTTTAAAGATAGGTAATAAACGACAAGGTTATCACCGAATGATCACGACCAAGTGATGAAGATGACATTTGAGCTGGCCTCCCTTTCTCCAAACTTCCACGCCATACCAATGGAAGAACTTGGATCCTTGATTTAACGTGCGTCAGCCCCTCTACATGACGGGTCTTTAGTGGCATCGGGATTTGAACCCTCGATTCTGCGGAAACAACGCCTGCCACGAGATTACAAACATGGCCATTAGACTACAGAGGCCACTTAGGCTATTGTGAAAGACAAGCATGTAGAAGTTTCTGAAGATTATAGAATCAATCATGAAACTATATTTTCATTAGTTGATTGATTGCATAAAGTTTGAGATAACAGGGAAAATATTTTCATGACAAAGCAAGATCTTACACGAAGACGAGTTTCTGAGCGTTCTCAGGCGAAAAACCATACAATATGAAAGGAGTAAATGTAATTCTAGTAAAATGTGATACAGTAAAAGTTAATTCTTTTACAGATGCACTAGATGCCCCCCCCCGCTTGTTTTTTGTATACTAATTGAATATCATCAGAGCAATCCATTTGATGGAATGGGAATTTTATTCATGAGCTTCGTGAAGGCCAAGCCGATTCGTAAGTAATAGATGCTCATTTATCGCCATTACAGACAGGTTAAAATGTGATTCGCCTGAATCTATCAGGAAAGAATGCATTCAAAAATACCACAACCAACAGACTCCTCTGGAAAATAGAAAACAACTTATTTCAAATCGTAATCAAAGAAAAAAGATTAATTGAATGACATTTTTCGAAAACTCTTAAACGATCACGGGGAATTGTGTGTGATGTATGCCTTAAAACTCATTAATCTATGAAACAGCCGTTTCACTCACGACTTCGTCCGTATAAGCAGGGATTCGTTTATGTTGCCATGTTCTAATCTTTCATTATCTTCAAAATTCCTCATATATATATATCCATGTTTCTTTAACATTTTCTTTCATTTCTCCTTTTTGATGTCCTTTCAAATGATGATATTCTCTCAGTACAGTTAAAATATTTTTAATATCCTTGCAATATATTTTTCGAGTATATTGCAGTTTTTCATTTTCAAAGCAATAGCGTTTTAATGGTTTCCCGTATATATTTCTACATTTTATCATACAGCAAAATTATTTACACTTTTTTTAAATCTTGACTGATATCGCCATCTGGTGGACAAAATTTAAACCTTTTTTTTTTCTTGGGTCATAAAGAAAATATTCGTGAGGAGCAAGGCTAGCGGATTTTATAATTTAAAACGTTTTTAAAATGTATTATAATGACTGATATTGGCTTGTCCTCTTCGTAAGACACTTTGTCAGAGTCACCGAATCTTTTCAAAGGTATTTCAAGAAGCATTTTCATTAAATTTTTATTTTTTTATTTCCACAAAGTAAAATAGTCACATATCGATTTTTAAAAACAATTCTACTCTTTATGTTTATACATTAACCGAATACGCGTATGGAATTTATAAGAATCTTGTTATGATGAACGCATCAATAATAGTATATCAAATTCTAGTGATCCAACTTATATAGCAGATGACAAATTTGATGCCATATTATAGAAATTGATTATCGCACAATTATAAAAAAATTTCATAAATCTTAAATTTATTAATTTATAATTCATTATTCTTTTAAAATGCATTTCGATGAAACCCTGATGCTGCGTGTGTGATTATCTTTTGAAGCATTGCAAAATAATAAGTTTTTGATAGTTGGTGATGAAATATCAATTGATCATAGCACAACATTAAATGGAAAACAATATGGCCCAAGACTAAGGAGCCATCACAAGTTAGCTGACTTTTATCAAAAGAGGCGAAAGTTATTTTGTTAGCGTTATAAAATAGTTAGTGTCTGAAAAATGCTTTTGAAGAGAAAAGCTCACAAATGGTATGAAAATTTTTAACGAAATTACGATACTCTCACAGCATTTAAAATAAGAATTAGAATTCAGAATTCATGAGAATAAATACGGACACCAAATGAAAATTACTGTAACTTTCTTAATAATATAAAAATAGCTTTAATAAATACTTAAAAATTATCAACCTTTCGTATAGGTTTTGTGACAATACTAATAATATAATTAATTCTGAACGCAATAATATGGACCGTTTATTTTGAAAGTGATACAATTCTATTTTTTTGTTTTCAGAAAATTACAGGTTAGCTTATTAGTCAGATGATAAATATAAATGATAACAAGTCTGGCAATTTTTCTACTAATTTATCAATTTATAATTTGATTATAAAAGTTTCTTTTTGGCGAATTTAACTTTAAAATGTATTTATGGGCAGTAAATTGATTTATACCATTTTCACAATTAAAGAAGAGTAAAAATCATTTAACTTCGGTTTTGAAAAATTAAATATTGCTTGTAATATATTTTGTGTTAATCCATTTCTGATTATAAATAATAAGAAATAAAATAGGATGTTTTTAAAATTTTGAATGAATTCATTTATGCTCTTTATGTATTAGTGTTTTAAAATATTCATGATGCGGAGAAAAAACGTTTTTTTTTTGCTTTTGCGGTTAGGAGCAGTCGAAAGGCTGTTGTGAAAATGATGCTTTCAAATGAAAGTTTGTATAGAATGTAAATTCTGATGTTATATGTGTGCGTGTTTCATTAAAATATGAAAAAGGACATTCATCTTGTCATTATTCGTAGTTTTGGATTTGTTTCGTCGATATGATTAAAATTGTGAAACATATTAAGCTCTGTATCCTCCATCAATGTTTTATATAAAATAGTATATATGCGATACACTTTTGCAAAGCCTCACTCAAAAATTTTCAAGGTTTTGTGTTTACTTTTTCTTCTATAATATTTTTCCTTTCCCTTTTTTGAATTGCATTTTGTAGATTTTTTGTTGAAAATAAATTCTTCCATTTCATTTCGTGTAAATTAAATTTATTATTTTTTCTTCAATGTTTTATAACATCATAATAATCTTGTGGTGTGTACAAGCAATTCTTTCGAAATGTTATTTTTACTTTACCAAAATGAAAAAAAACAAAAACAGAAACAAAATGCCCGGAGAGTAAAATTTTATGATCAAATATTTTGATGTCAGCTCCCCTAAGACCAAACAACTCGCAACCACATCAATGCCATTTGTAAATTTTGATTATGCCCAATACATATATCACTGTATGCATTGTGACATGACTTTCAGTCATTTCTTTTGGTAAATGTATCAGACATCAAGAAGCTATTTTCTACGACCCCTGAAAGCAGATGTTTCGTCCCCCACATTAACTTTACTGTCATAGAAATTATGAAATCCCTCGTTTAAAAGATACATATTCCCTTCTAATATGTAATTGAGACAGAAAATTTTACTCAGAGTAAGGTATTTTGTAATTCAAAAGAAAAAGCAAAATATTTGACAGGATTTCTTATATGAAATTTTATCTATTTAGAATGCTTTTCCTTCTAATTCATAATTTTTCAAATAACCCCATGGCTTTATACAAGAATTACTTTTTCTTTGTCATCATTTGCTACATGAATTTGCGTGTTAAAGAAATCGCATCTTTCTCAAGTATCTTTTGAAAGACAGACGAAAATGTAACTTGAAATCTCGTTTAAATTTTTCCTGTATATCTGTTCATTAGCTGAACTTATTTTTCTTACATTTTTTGTATATTTAATTCAGGATTCGAAAGCATCATTTTGGATTTAGGAATCTGGTATAATGACTTTCAAATGCAGGAAAATATTTTATATGTTCTATCTCTGTATTTGTCACTTGTTAGCTCTGTTGCAAGAGTCATGCATTTGTCTACACATATCTTTCGGAATATCGCACACTTTTATGACACGATCAATTTGCTCGGTAGATATATTAAAGATATCAATAAAAACATTTCGCATACTAAAATATTTTCACGAGAAGTGACCAATAAAAAATAAATAAGCAAAAGTCCTCAAAGTACCCAAATAATTTTTATCCCTCTTCTATTTATAATCTCCCCTTGAATATTACAATACATATAAAAACGTTTTCCTTATTAAAATCATGATTATTCCAGAATTAATAAAAAGTATTTAAATTTTTGCTCCAATAACACATCCTCTACATTTAATTCAGAGGGTACCGTTTTGAAATGGATTTTTTTTTTTTTTTTTTTTTTTTTGCTGGAATTAATTTACTTTCATTTTTTATTTTATTTACTTGTTTATTTTATATAATACTTTTATCCGGCATTTCGCTTAATTTCCTTAGCTTGTGACTAACAATGATGCAGATTCTACTTCTGTAACTCTACACGCATTTATTACACACTTATAATATACACGTATTTAATATAACATAAAAATATTTTATTAACTACATGTTTTTCTTAGAGAAATTGACTTCATCCTCCAATTCTAAAATTATTATTTTGTTCATATCTATGAATTTTATTCTTATTGAATTTATTTATAATTGAATAAAATAAATATTTTCAATTTTTATAAAGTAATATTAATTTATTATTTATTCTTACCTGTTTCTTAAAAATGGGCAATGCTTTGTTCAATTTAAAATCGGCCAATAAAAAAAAAGTGCGAAGAGATTTATTATGAAAATAGTATAAGTATTTCTTCCCTTCTCATTATCTTCTGGATAATATAATTGTATTTTATGTATGTTACTTACTATAAAAATAAAACTATATAATGTATTTATTATTTATCGGTTGTCTTACGGAAACAAAAATAAAATAAAACTTTATAAAATTAATTTTTCCATTCTTCATAAAAAAAACTATTAGTTGGAAGTAAATAATTTTTTTATTTTGCTGCATATGTAACTGTATCTTTGTAAAAAGTTTGTTTTGGTTAAAAAAAAAGACAAAAATTGCAAATGTAGAAGATAACCTTATTTATTTATTTTCATCCAAAAATGCAAGGCTTCATAATAACATCAGGTAATAAATAAGTAAGATTATCTTCTACATTTGCAATTTTTGTCTTTTTTAACCAAAACAAACTTTTTTACAAAGTTACAGTTACATATACAGCAAAATAAAAAAATTATTTACTTCCAACTAATAGTTTTTTTTATGAAGAATGGAAAAATTAATTTTATAAAGTTTTATTTTATTTTTGTTTCCGTGAGACAACTGATAAATAATAAATACATTATATAGTTTTAATTTCATAGTAAGTAACATACATAAAATACAATTATATTACCCAGAAGATAATGAGAAGGGAAGAAATACTTATACTATTTTCATAATAAATCACTTCGCACTTTTTTTATATTGGTCGATTTTAAATTGAACAAAGCATTGCCCATTTTTAAGACATTAAATATTAACTAATTATAAAAATCTCTACACTACATTTATCACAAATTACGAGATATCTTATTTTCTTTAAAAAGAAAAATAAAGGACCTACACCACTTTTAAAATAAATGGTCTATATAATCAATTGCGAAACTGATTCTCAAACTTCCATTTCAAGACTATAACTAAACTGTCAGAAGTACAATAGCATTTCACTACCAAATGCCTATTTCGAAAAATTGTATAACGAATAAAAATATGCACATTTAAATTATTTGACCTGAAGCTGATATTTTGATAGATATATTAAGCTGCTGATTATATTTTTGAAACGCAGACGAAAAGACATCTTCAAAACACCATTTTCGAAAATATCGATTTTTTACATTAGTTTTTTTCTTGAAGCTCTATCCTTTATCTTTAAGAATTTCTCAATTTTGTCCCCATCTTATTTAGAAGCAGAGTTAGTACTTTTTAGTATCACTTCATCATGAAATTTTGCAGCCGAAAGTGTTTTACTGCAAACTGGAAATGAGCAGAGACCTTCTTTATATATATATATAAGCGAAATTCCACTGATTGACTCATCACGAGACCTCTAAGACTATACAACCGATTGACTTGAAATTTAGCTTAGTTACTCATTTTGCTATGTAGACGCTCACTAAGAACGGATTTTACAGAAGTCTTATCCAAAATGTAATTTTCATCCGTTAATCTACTTTTACCCATCGGTTATGTGATTTTTGGCGACTTTATCGCCAAAAGTGATATGACCGACGCCAAACGGAATATATTTTTTTATATGTATACTATGTATTATCACCATTGAAGTTTACTTGGTGAGATTTGTGCATGCGAAAAGGAAAAATACCAAATAATTTAATATTGAAGTGCTGATGGAGGATTGGCAAGATTTTGGCGAAGGAGCTGTTTATGTGAAATTTCGAGCATGTCGAAAATAGGAAACGTACATATTTCGCGATAGAAATAAATGAATTTAGAATCCCACGATTGATGAAAGTGTAGTTTAGCCCCAAAACGTAGAGGGATTTTGAAAAATACTAAAATGGCTACTTTTTACGGAGTAGCTCATACGCAAGACAGTATTCGTTTATTGGAGAACCTCGCTACATGCATGATCGAACTCAAGACGGTGTGACATAGGTAAGACATATTAGACGTCCCGTCTTGCACGACTTTTTTTTAGGATTGCAGTCATTTGCAATCCTAAATGGTAAGAAATCAAAAATCTCTTGAGGCAAGGACAAAAATCTAATGATAGATAAGATGTCATTGCGAGGGTATTTCATTTCAAAGTTAAGCACATGATGAATCTTCTGACAAAAGGTTGTATCTTTGGCAATACTAGGTTTAACATGTATACGGTAGAATGAATTTTATCCATATTATATATATATGGAGGTGACTTCTTACTGAAACATTTTATTTTTCTCATATATTTGAAAGTCGTGGATAACCATTATGACAGGTAATCAATTTCTTAAAATTTTAAATTTAGATTATCATTATTGCTTAAAAATTGAAAAATGTCTTGATATTTTACGTATAGGTTCCAAAATATAATATTATCGCCTGCCCAGCTAGTCAGCTATAAATAAACATCAGTCAGCTAGTCATATATAAATAAACATACATAAATTAAAACGAAACCTTTGAAAATAAGGTTGATTTTATCTGGCAACATATTTTTGAGACATATTTTTTCATTTCATTTCGTTGACAGAGAATGTTAAATGTGGTTTTAATTTGCTCCAAAATTGTGAAATCAGGAGCTAATGAAGCTGTTATTCAGTGAAAAGGGGATTTCTAGGTTGATAAAGGTTTTTGAAATGAATTTTGATAATTATAGATTTTCTTAAGCAACTTTACGACTGATTGAACATTTAGACAACTTCGAATTCTGGAATCAATACAACGCGCAAACGCGAAGTCGAAGTGTGGAAAAAATTTACTAACTATTAGAAAGAAATACACGTAACGTTATTTAGAAGGTTATAATTCTTGAACGCAATAATAATAATGCATGTGTAACGACCGATTCATGTAAAAAATTTCACTAAACGTTATTTTTAACCTTTTCTCAAATTGGACTAATTAACATTTTTATTGGCGTATATTTGATATCTCAAAATTTTATGTTTCGATCAATTTAAAATTTTACATATATGGTCTTTTATTTATATATAAAGAATGGACTATGTATAAGAATTTAGAATAATTGAAAATTTTCCTCATTACTGTTAAATGGAAATTATAATGACTATTAACAAAAATTTCAGTTTCTCATTTTTTTATAGTTACCATAGTATCCCAGATAAGGTCAATGTTCTCAAGATTAAAGTCTATTCCTTAAAAGAGTAACTGTCTACAATATTCTGCTTGAAAAAGTCAATGTAATTATTTTATTTTCAGTTGCCATGTTTTGGGGAAAGATCAAATGTTTGCTTATTTTTCATATTAATTGTGCTCTTTACAATATATATATATATATAGGATTTTTCAGCTAATTATTAAACAATAAATTTTATTTTCCAATGTACTGTAAAACCAGTTCCTCCGATACTCGATAGATGGCACCACGAATTAGCGTCATGTGATAGCTCTATCCCTATAGCGCCACCTATTCCAGAACAAAACTGAGTGACACTTCGTTCTCGCTCTTTTCCCCCCTCTTTTCCGCTTCTCTTCTCCGTCGCATTACCCGTGTTGGAAATAAACTTCAAACGCCCGAGCGCGTTCCAGCGCCTTTCGCCAATAAGGGTTAAATGAGGCAGCCATCTATTTTGCTCCGATGAACTGGTCGATTCGTCATCCCCTTTTGTAAATACACTCACTCTTCATCATCTCTTCTAGTAAACGAAGTACAACAAGTGGAGCCTCATCATTGAATTTCTACAGAAACAACAAATTGAAATCCAGTAATCCCCCTAGACAACCAGCCCTTTGTGTAAGAGCAAAACGTTGTAGATTCGAGATGTATAATCTCATCACCCCACAGTCTACACACACACACACACACACACACACACACACACACACATATATATATATATATATATATATATATATATATAATTATAAGATATGCGTTTCATGAAAAATTTAAGTAATTTTAAAAATCATCTACGAAGGCATACTGTTACCAATTTTAAAAAATACCAACACAGAAATAATTAAAACCTAAAATAACTGCATTAATATAAATATAACTTTTCTTAATGACAATAAAATAAATTATATCAGAAATAGTGAAGCATAAAAATACCAAATTCGTTTGTGATAATTCCAAAGCTCAAACACAGTTAATGACAAAATAGAAATTATTAGAGCTTCGATGAAATGTATCAGCACATCTGTCCTATATAAATCTAACATTGTATTATTAGGTTATTATTTGTTTCATCTTCTGCTAATGTCTGTCTGCGGTTAAACTTTCCTTTCAGATAATAGAATCAAATCCAACTAGGAAAGTATTTCTGTAGAAATTTCTCGAAGCTCATTTGATGGATACAGGTTGTTAAAAAATAATCGTATAGCTCATTATATCTTAAATTTATTTTAAAGTACTAAAAATTATATTTTATTTCAAAAATGTGCAGTAATTTATGAATAATTCGATATTTCTCCAAGGTCTGGATAGCCCATATGCAAAATTATACAAACAAAATTTGATTTAAAAAAAGATTATTAAAGTATCTGATCTTGGATTCATATGTTTTATTATATACATAGAAATTAACAATTACTTAAGTAATGAGAAATATTAGGTATTATTATAGAAACACCCTTTTAGATATTTTCTTATTATTCTAACAAATACAGAGGAACATTTCTAGTTTCCAAAATTGACTACTGATGCTGTCCATAACACATTTTCTTAATTAGTTTATTATTAATTCCTTAAGGACTCTCAAAACTCTGAATATTTATCAGTGTATGCAAGCAAACATATTTTTTCAAACCTATGTAGTTTACTAATGAAACAAAGCAGACATTTGAAAACTTTACCATATGATATTAATATATACGAGTATAAATATATTATGTCTCATATTTTCATAAATTTTTTAAAGTCTTTAAAAACTGAAAAAAAAAAAATAAATAAATAAATAAACCGAACACTTTTTTTTAAAAAAAGTTACGACGATCAATATTTTATTGCGCGCAGAATTCTAAAGAACAACATTTATCAAAATTTACAAAAATATTGTTATACAGAAGAATATTCAATTATTCATATTTTTTAAAGAAATTTAGAGAAAATCTTTCAAATTCAGTTATTAGTTATGAAAATTTAAGAAAAAATACAATTAAAATTCATTAAAATATTTTCTGGTAATAATGTGCCTAAAGGCTAAGTGTACAACGTGTACAAGCCATAAAGAAACCTATTTTAAGCACTGTGGGAAATTTCAAATAAATATGATGAATAGTTCCTGAGAAATCGTATGGTAACTAACATTTGATATTTCGATAAAAATGAAATTGAACTGTAAAAATAACGAAAAAGAAGTTAAACAAGGTTTAGTTTTTCACTGGATAACTCAGGAAGTTTGGGTCATATCTTGATTTTTTTTTTCAAAAAATTGAAAATGGGAAGCTTAAGATCCTGAGCCCCTTAAAGATTTTGGAATACTTTATACAGTTACTATTATCGACAGAACTGCATACATTCTACTCATTACTAAAATATAGAATCAAGAGCTGATATGTCAGTTTTTTATTGCGTGATTATCAATTATTATTTAATAATGAATTCATTATTGAGATAAATTTCATTACCGCATTCACAGAAATTAAATATCTTAAGTAAATTTCGAAGAAATTAATATTCATTTTACATTCACTCTGCAGTGAAGAAAGTCCTGTGCTTTCAGAATTTTTATGTAAAAATATTTCTTCTGCTTTTAAATATATCGTTCATGCGGAATTATTGTTCCTTTGAGTAGTGTATATGTTTCTTAACAAATGCTACTTGATTAATTCTCCTAGAATTTAAAATGCATTTTTGATGAAATTTCAAGGGGTTTTTAAGTTTTAAGCGTAAGATTATTTGAAGAAATTATGTGTACTTTTCATGGTTTAACTCTAAAACAAGACAAGTTTATTCTCTAAGAATATTAAAAAGCTCAATCTGATAAATAAATTTCATTTTGCGGTTGCCTTTAACATTTTCACGAAAAAATCGTTTTAGTAATATTTTTTTTTATCTTTTTACTGTTAGCAATCGAATCAAATAGAATTTTATTTCTCATTTCCAAGCATTTTTTAAGTATAATCTTATTTTAACAACATGCATTTCGAAAAATGTTTTTCACCTGGTTCTTATATTTCATAAACCGATTTTTCCATATTTTGATATTTTCTGTTGCAAGTTTCAAATGAATAGTATTAAAAATTTGACTATTTTTCCGATAGAAGAACAATTTAATCATTCGAACTGAGTTGAAAAGCATCAACACAGTCATCTGTTTTGCTTAAATTTTTATTAATCAGATACTATTATTTTTTACCTGGTTTATTTCCCATAAAACTATTTTTACGAATTTTGATATTTTTTGTTGCAATTGTATAATATTAAAAATTTGAATACTTTTTTTTTCAATAGAAGACGCAACTCAACCATTCCAGTCGAGCTGAAGAACAATACTACAGTAATAATTTTAGCTCAAATATTTCATTGATTAATTTCATTTTGCTAATTTCTAACAATTATTGAGTCTATTTATATTTTCAATAGTCTCTAAGTAAAAAACATCCTATATAAAGATATATTAGTTACAATCCATGCGAGGTTTTGTCACTAAAGTTGTGCTAAATTTCCTTCAAAAGCCGGATATTTCACAATGTATCTTTTCACTTCTTTAATTTCTCGATAACTACATGGTTACAGAAAGTTTCTGTAACTACACTGTCTTTTCGACAGGTACAAATTTTCCATCACATGAACTGGTAGGTAGTTCACAGATAATATGTCATTTAATAATTATGCACTTAAAATGAACGAACGTTACCCATCAGGAAACAAGACGAAAAAAATGTAAACAATAGGGTCTGATGCGTTCATTTGAAACGTGTGTTATCTGAGTTTCCTTTAAAAGGAGTGATGAATAATCATCTTCAGAGAGAACATTGTATTACGATTACCATAATAAAAAATACTAAAATCATTGTTATAAAGACTTATCTAAGATTTTTGCGATGAAAATAAAGACTTTGAATCTAGTTTCCGTTCTCGTAATTATCATTGTTAAAAGTTGATACATGTTGCGAAGGCTAGATGTAAAAATTAGAGGTCGGATTATTATATTTTTCTCCGTATTCTGTGGAAAAACCTCGAACAGACGGAACTAATGTAAATAATTCATATTTGTTCGTAATAAAATTTGTCTATTTACTTTTGATCGCATTATAAATGGTGCAAATGGTCCTTTCTGAGTATCTGAACTCTTTAAAAAAGTTTTTTCCTCAAGTAATTGCTCTGCTCTGATAAAAAGGCTGAATATTTTTTATTGCTACTTTGGGTTTTACTTATATGAAATAGTAGCTAATAAGTATTTTATCGTGAATAGCATACTTAAATTTTTTAACATTTTCAAGGTATTGATTTTGTTTAAGTACTTCTTTTGCATTATACTAACTACGAATTCAGTTTTTAGGAAAGTATTTCATGAATCTCTGTAATATTTTTAAATCATAAGTAAGCTATCTATAAGTAGTCATCTCATTCTTTAAAATTGCATTTGATGTAAACCCAAAGCGAAAGAAATCAAGTCAAATCTACTTGTATAAAGCTCTAATTTTTCCATTATAGCCACGGTAACATGGTCGTTGCTTTCTGCCGACGATTCGTCGATTCATGGGTTCGAACCCTGATGCCGTTAAACATGCGCCATGTTGTGAGCTTCATGCACATTAAGTCTGGTCGAAATCCCAAGTCCTCTTAAGAATGGAAGGGAGATTCTAGCTCAGGTTACGTCCTAGTCACTTGAAAAGGTCTCAAAATTACGAGATGTGTTGCCAATAGTCCTCGTGTTGCTTCTCAGTACGACGTTAATAAAAAATCACATTCGCTTTTAACTTTTCCATTAAGTTCCTTGTCTGAATCGAATCCAGAATTTCAATTCCTCAACATGAATAACATAAGTTCCTGAAGAAACATCAATAAAAATTGAGATAGATATAATTTCTTTCAAAAAGACTACAAGTATACAGTTATTATAAAATTTAACTTTGTCCCAAAAGTTTTTGATTTTTTTTCTAGCTAGATAGAGAACTTGAGCTCTTTGAGTTTCTTCTGAATAATTCTTTTAGCAGCTTTCGGTTGATAAGTTCATGTAAAGGGCACATTATTTCCAAAAAAAAAAAGCAGAAAATGAAAACGGTAGAGTTTTGTATGAGATTTACTTCATTCGAAGCCAAATCTTATTACAGTGTTGGAAATCCAAAACAGCATTTACAAAAGTGGCACAGATACAGCAGTCAATAATTAATTTAACACGTTCTAATACTACTTCGTTTTTATACATAAGTAGTTATTATGCTATAAAAATATTACTTTTTCCAAAATTCTGGTCGAAAATTCTACTGAACGTGATACCAAGTTCCTTTCTCAAAAAATGGAATACGAATAAAATACTAAAGCACAATGTCTGAATATTTTCTAAAACTTCTAAAAAATTAAGTTTTTTCAATCAAATAACGTTCAAAATAAAAGATGAAATATACCTTAATTTTGTCTTTTTTCCCCCTTTTACATTAAGCTACTGATTTCAAAAAGAAGATTACTAGACGTTAGTGTTCGATATTTAAAAATATGATTACAAAAAATTAAAGATCAACACGAGGAAAATACACAATAAACGTTAAAACAATCGTTTTATTGGGGTAACAGGTCTACGTCTCAAAATTATATCATAATGCATGGATATAAATAAGAATCAAATTGGAAGATTTGGATCAAAACTAATATATGCTGATAATAATCTAGTCGTCGTTTCTGAATATGTTTTTGATTCCTTCCTCCTAAGTCATGGAATCTTTCTTAATAATAACTAAAACAAAAGAGTAAAACAGAAGGAAAAAAAACCTTTTTTTTCCCTTTCATGTCCAGATAAAAAGACCGCATTTCCAATTTTAAAAGAAAACACATTCGTATTTTTGAACAAAATTAAAATAAAAAGTTTCAAAATTACTATTTTTCTTTAAAACAAGGGAAAAGAGAGAATTCACTACTTCAGTTAGTATAATTGCAGAGAAAATTATAATTTTTTTTCTGGTATACTTTTAACTACAGGAAACTTTTGATTAGTGTAGTTTTGAGTGGTCGCTCTAACCTGATAGTCATGGTCTCGAACTTGCGACACTCGTTTTTTTCTGTCTAGTCGTGGATTCGATTCCAAGTGGCAATGGTTATCGGCTGTGTAGCGGGGCTAATACACAATAAACATGGTTGAGGTCTCAAGTCCTCCCGTTGACACGGTGTGGAAGCTGAAAGAGGGAGGTGCAGCTCAGGTGTCGCCTTCGTCACTTGACCGTGTTTCAGAATTATGAAAACCGTCTCAATAGTCCTGATGTTGCTTCTCGGTGCTGCGTCGATAAACTATTACAATCACAATGCGGTTTTGAAAAATGTGATTTTAATTAATGCGGAACAAATTTCGATACCATTCGATTTTGATTAGTGTGCAATTTTTAAAGTTGCAAACTTTTGGAAGAAGTGGTAATTCGCGACAGCTCCTTCAATCGGCAAATGCAATGATCACTGCCTACTAGCCGCAAACCATTGCGTTGTTGCCCCTACCACAGAAGAAATGGAAAATTTGCTTCGTGGTTGGAAGATTGTAATCAGAAGCCCATTTCTTTTGGTAGAAATACATCGATATTAAATATTTAAGCCATTTTTTTCACTGAAAGAAAAATATCAAGAGATATAGTAGCGTTTTTATGTAGATAGGCTTTGATTAATACTGTTTTGAATAATTGAATATATCTCAAGGACCCAATAAACCCCCTAATAATTTTACTACGTAATATTTTATGAATGATTAGATATATTTTGCTAGTAGAAGTTCCCAAGCTGTGTGTGTGTGATTTAAACTGTAAATACTGATGACTAAAAACAAAAAAGTGATTTTTCCAAAAAGGGAAATTTCCTAAGAAATATGGGTTATCAGCCAATAAGAAGCTGCTACCAATGATAAATATTTAAGTTCATTAAAATGTTAAATACCATAATATTTTGTTTCGATTAGAGTTAGAGTAACATAAACAGCATTTTAGTCGTACTACAAAGTAAGTGAACAAATTCAAGCCAAGAAAAAAAAAAAACTTAATGTTACAAAAACGAGATTTTTTTTTTGTAAATTAAAATACCGCCTTATTAAAAAGTAAGAATTTTCATAACAATAGTTTAATTGAATGCCTTTATAAATTAACTGTACTTTCTTTGCTAGCGAATGTTTAGAAATAACAATGATCATTCTGAAGATGCAGATAGATTCGTTGTTTATAAAACTCTCACTCAAAAAGTAACGTGAGAAATATCTGCACTGATGCTCGTAACTTTAAACTAAGATCAAGTAACCAGGACGATACGCTAGCTGATATACTTTAAACTTCCACTACATTCCAACATGAGGACTTCAAGCTTCAATAAATGCTGCACAACAGGTCATTATAGGCATCAGGACCCAAACCCACGACTTGAGAAAAACAGATTCGACCATGAGCTCGTGACTATGACCACTTGGCTATCGTGGCCGGGAAAAAAAATCTGGCATCGATTTTAGAGGAAATTCTATAGTATTGAAAAATAAAATAAACTTCGAAAAACCCATTTCTTGTTTCTGATAGAATAAAAATAAAAAGAGCCGTTAAAATTTATGTAAAAAAAACTGATGTTCAATAAATCATTGTTTTTTATAGGAGACATTGTTTTACAATATTTTTTAAATATAACTTCAAAAATAATATTACATCTGCCAAAATAAACTTTCACAATCACATGAGGTTTATACTTTAGAGTATAATTTTTCAGAATGTGAAAGAGTAACAGGTCTTTCCAGAAAAACTCTTTTGCCCACTAGAAAGTTGATACGAGAAAACTTTTTACCCTTACAAGGAAAGTTGTAGTAATCTACAAGTAGTCACATGAGAGTATATATATAAATACTAATAATGAATACTAGTAATGAAATATGACAGAACGATCAGAGATTTAGTTTTTCCTTATTTTATTTTTAACATATTACTTGATAACGTCATTATCTTTGAAATGCTTAACAGGTAATTTTTCACTAACTCGAATTTGTTATGATGATAATAGTTTCCTGTGATAATAATTTGTATCATAATAACAAAAAAGCTTAACACTTTAGATGTCATAATTCAATGCCAAAGAATCTGAATTAAACTTAGAACGCATTTTCAGGCGGAAAAGTTATTCACTTCCCTTTTCATTTCGTTATAATACATACATTCTTTTTATTTACTGGGTCTTTAAGACCTAGAAATGCAAAATAGTTAAACTTTTGACCTCCAAATTAATAATTTCCCTTTCAATTACATGAAGTGTTTAAAAAATATGCCTGTGGTAGAGGAATAGGAAATGGAGCAATAGGAATGGAAATGTGGTCGTCGTAGTATTGTCAGTGATTATTTTGCCTTTCTCTAAGAAGTCCATGAAGATGACACCTCTTTGCATTCCAAAAATCGTCGCAGTAACTTTTCCTATCACGGAAACCATCTTTGCCTAGTTTGGAGCATTATGTTAATAGTTTCTTGGTTACCAGTGCATAACGATGAATCCATGTCTCATCAATATTGACAGCGGTAACAGTCAAATTTTGATTTGGTAACCGTTTGTTACCGAATCAAAACTAATTTATGAATCAGTGACACATTTATTTTGACGTCGTTTAGCAGAGAACAGTATACTATAGTAATATCAACTTACCTCAAATATGCCCCCTGTTGTTAAAAACATATGCTTTTTTAGCTAACTTCGTATTATGAAAAACTCAAATAGCACTACATTCTGGTAGAAAAAAATGCAAAATACATTTAATACCATAAAAATTGGGTCGACTCTATAATTATATCGGTTAGTGAAACCGAAATATAAAATGTCCGAATATTTTCCTATTTGAAAAAATATGTCGAATTTAAGTTCTGCTCTTGGACATTATGCAGAGATATTCTTAAAAAATAAATTCAATGCCAAAAATTTAAATTGATGTCTTCCAGCAAATGAGTAGTTTATTTATAGAGCTTTGATGCTCAACTCTAGCTTAATCACGGTTGCTTCTAAGTGTGACGTTAACAAAAAAAAAGTATCCAATTAGTCTCATAACATCTATTATATTGAATTCCCTTAAAATTTAAAAGTATTCTATAATAGGCTATTTCTTCACTTTAATCAATGAAGTGAAAGATAAGTGTTTGACAACAAAACTTTAAATTATTTAAATAATGCTACAGCCTATGCAAAAGTGATATCGAAATATTCCTTTAACAATGACTAATAGTTCTGTGACAAAAAAATATTCCAAGTTTGTGTCTTATTCTTTGATATTTAACTACGACAACCTAAAGAAATTTTTGGCAGTTAAACGCAGCAATGAATCAAATTAAAAATCTACTTCGGGAAAGAAGTAAAAGAACATACAAGAAATGAATAAATGTTATAACTTTAACAGTATCCTGGGGGGAAAAAAAGTAGCACATATGCATTAAAACCCATACTGTTCAGGTTTCGGAAATTACTCTCGACGTTTTTACATTGCAGTAAAAAAATTAATGCAAACTGATTTGAACGATTTATTTGGTCTGATAACTTTAATAGGAATAGTTTAATGAATGATCATTCGTCATCTTTGAGACGATATCGTGAATATTCTCGGTTAATTGTTAGATATCATAATTTGAAATAAGGGTATTAGCCAATAAGAGCCTAGGGCAGGGATGGCGAACAAATGGCACGCGGGCCATTGATGACACGCGACACAATATTGTGGGCACGCCACCAATCACAAAGTTCTCTATGAAGCATATTACGAAAGAACGTTTGTTATTGTAATGTTAGTTATATAGTGGACTACAATTGCTGATGACGCATAGTTAGTTTTCGCATAGCATAATAGTCAATTTCATTGATACAACTGTATTTTAAAGTTTATTTGTGTTATATTTACGATTTTTAACTGTTATTTAATATAGCTAGTTTAGCAAAAAGATAATAAGTGTATCAGGGAATATTGAACTTGGTGGACTGAGAAATTTGGCATGATTAGTAAAGACGACAAAGTGGTGTGTGTTTTATATTTTGGAACAGTAGTATTTAGAACATCATCTATAAAACTTCATTTTGAAACAAATCACAAATCCGTTATTCAAAAAAGTGAACCAGAGCAAAAGGAATTAATTGCAAGTGCAATGAAAGACAGAAATAAACAGTCGACGTCTATGATTAAATATGTTGGCAAAAATTGCCATACGAGCGCTGTAAGTTACTCGGCTGCAAATGTCATTGCTCGGCAAAGTAAACCTTTTCAAGAGGGAGAGTTTTTAAAGGAAGCCCTGTTAGCACGTGCGCCCTAACTTTTTGATGATTTCGATAATAAAGATAAGATATTTCAGCGCATCAAAGATATTCCTCTATCTAGAAACACTATAAAAGAAAGAATCTTAAAACTAGTCGAAAATGTAGCAGATCAACAAAAAAATTGATATTAACTCCGCTCCTTTTACATCGCTATGTCTTGACGATTGCGTAGGAAACGTCATTAAGGAAAAATTAATTGCGATAACATCGTTGCTAACAACTACAAAGGGCACAGATATTTGTATGGCAGTTAAAAATTCCCTTGCTGAGAGAGAAATTGGTTTGAAAATAATTGTTTCAGTAACAACTTATGGTGCTCCAAATATAATGGGGGGGGAATGGTTTCATAAGTTTATTTCAAACGTATGATATTCGATTCTTGAATTCCACTGCATCATTCACCAACAAGCCTAGTGTGATAAGAGTGGTTTAACATCTCTTTATAATGTAATGGCGGTAGTCACAAAAATAGTAGTTAATCTTATTTCGTCGCAGGCTTCATATAAGTGAAAGTTTGATGCTTTGTTAAATGAAGTCACCTCAGTGTATAATGGCTTACTGATGTATAATAATGTTAGCTGGTTGAACCGCAGGAACACACTTCAAAGATTTTTTGATTGCTTAGAAGAAATCAGACTGTTTCTGCAAAATGAGGGGGAAATTGAACAATGCCCACAGTTGTTGTATGTTATGTAGCTTTCAAAGTTGATGTTTTTTACAGACATATGCTCACGTTTCAATTAATTGAACGTGAAGATTCAAGGCACAAATAAAACAATTATCATCATGATAGATCTCATTCGTGCTTTTGACGCTAAACTGCATGTTTTCACACAGGAACGATATTATTACAAGAAACTACAAGTATTTTTCAAACATGAAAAAAAAATATCAACGATTTAGATATGCATGAGAAAGCAGATGAAGAAACAGTCATTGAAGAATTTTTTTCTGTAATTGATTCTTCAATCAAGAGAGATTTTCTCAGTTCCCAGAATTATCGGAAACACTCAAGTTTATTATGTACCATGATGTGACTTCATTAGATAAACTGAACTTGTCCCAATTCGATTGGTTGGAAATTCAAGAATTTGAAATACAGCTGATTGATTTCCATTCTATTTCAACATGGATTCAAAAATTTACTCAAGCATGGAAATAGTTGGAAATAATTGAAACAGAAAGACTGACAAGCAATATAAGTAAAAATGCCTATAATAAAATTTTAGAAACATTGAATTCGTTACCAGACATGTTTAAATGTTTGAAGAAGCTGGTTCATACTATTTTAACCATATTTTTATCTACCTATTCCAGCTAATCATTATTTTCAGAGATGAGTAACATTAAAGACTCGCTTAGAAACCGTTTGTTAGATGACTCTAGTTCAGCATGCATTCTGATAAAAGCAACATCTTACAACCCTAATATAAGTTATTTGTTATCTAATCTGCAACAACAGAAGTCACATTAATGTTACTTCAATTTGAATAACGCTTATATAACTGAGACATTGTAAAACGTATTTTTTTTAAGTCAATAAAGAATTTTGAGTTGATAGTATTTAGAACTATAATTTTTCCAATAATCACGAAGTTAAAATTATTTGATGGCACGTATATGACCTCATTAAATATTTTTTTAGAAAAAATGGCACGTTGATACATAAAGGTTCACCACCCCTGGCCTAGGGAATAAACATTCTCATAATCTCGAGTCTCTAGCTCTGAAATCATGACACAAAATATTGCTTTTATGGCGAAATGTCACAGTTATTTAGTAAAAAATATCCATTTGTTTCTTTTGCTGATATGTGAATAACTCGAAGGAAATAATTCCATTATACAATCCTATAGACTAAACTGATAATATATATATATATATATATATATATATATATATATATATATATATATATATATATATATATATATATATATACATAAGTGAAATACCATTGACTGACTCATCACGAGATCTCTATGACTATACAACCGATTGACTTGAAATTTAGCATAGTTACTCATTTTGCGATGTAGACGCTCACTAAGAACAGATTTTACGGAAGTCTTATCCAAAATGTAATTTTCATCCGTTTATCTACTCTTCTCCATCGGTTATGTAATATTTGGCGACTTTATTGCCAAAAATGATATGACCGACGCCAAACGGAATACATATATATTTTCTATGTATACTGTATATTGTTACCAATTAAGTTTAATCGGTGAGATCTGCGCATGCGAAATGGAAAAATACGAAATAATTTAATATTGAAGAGCTGATGGAGAATTGGCAAGATTTTGGCGAAGGGGCTCTTTATGTGAAATTTCGTACATGTCGAAATTAGAAAACGTACAGACTTAGCGGTAGAAATAAATCAGTTTGGAATCCCACGGTTGGTGAAACTGTAGTTTAGCTCCAAAACGTATTGAAAAATACTAAAATGGCGACTTCTCACAGAGTAGCGCACATGCAAGACAATCTTCGTTTGCTGGAGAACCTCGCTATATGCATGAATGAACTCAAGACGCTATGACATACGTAAGACATTTTGAACGTCCCGACTTGCTCGACTTTTTTTGTTAGCATTGCAAATTTAGGGCAAAAATCTTATGATAGATACCATGTCATTGAGATGGTTTTTCATTTGAAAGTTAAGCACATGATGAATCTTCTGAGAAAAGGTTATATCTTTGGGAATACTAGGTGTAGCATGTATACGGTGGAATGAATTTTATTCATATTATATATATATATGGAGGTGACTTTTTACTGAAACATTTTATTTTTCTCATATATTTAAAAGTAGTGGATAACCATTATGACAGACAATCAATTTCTTAAAATTTTAAGTTTATATTATCATTATCGCTTAAAAATTGAAAATTTTCTTGATATTTTACGTATAGGTTGCGAAATATAATATTATCGTCTGCCCAGCGAAGAGGGTGGGTATCATCTAGTTAATCTTATATTTGTGAATATCTGTTCTTGATGATCGTTGATTTTTTTTGTAAACACTTCATCAGCGGTTATTTGAAATTCAGACTGTAAACAATTTTGTACTCAACTGCATGATAATCAGCTGCGGTTAGGAATTTTAATTTTAATATCAGCAGCTTTAGTAGGTCAATGAGAATTTAATGCACCTCTTGAACCAAGAAATGAGGAAAAAGAAACTTCGAAAAATGATTCCGGCTTCAGGTTTCTATAAAAATGATACCGGCATTAGCTTCCTGTTGGCACATATCTCTGCCCAATTTTTTTATGTAAATCCGCGTCTCATTCCCTTTTGTGGCAATAAAAATGATAAAACAATCATTTTTAATTTTTTTCCCTTAAAGTAATATGCCTGTGTTGATTTTCGAAGTTTTTGAAAACTATATTTAAAAGCTACATTGATTTATCAAATACTTCGTAGTAATCTAAACAAATTGTGTTGAATTACATTAAAATAGTTCTAAAAGTATTATGGTATTATGTATGATTTTTTTACTGTTAAATAGGAAGTATAGTTTTTAGATAATAAATATTCTATATTTTTCGGTAATTAAACCGTCAAATAACTGTAATTAAAGGTGTGTTTATTCTCGAAGTACCCGCGTTAAGGAATGGGAAATGGATTACTATTAGGAATGGGATAACACTGTGTGATATTTTCCAGTTTTCGTTTTCTTTTCTAAAACGCCCATGAGTATGGCTCTTTTCTCTCTCTCACACACACAGACACATCCCAAAGAATAGTCGCGTTTACTCTTCCGCAGAAAATTCACGGGAAAGAGACCCCTTTTTATTGTTACTTCGTTTCCGTCGTATATTGAGGAATCCAGATCTAATCGATAGAGACAACTTTACGTAAAATGACGAAGAGACAATTCGAAGCTGCAGCAATCAAATTTTGATTGGGCTGCAAAGGGCTACCAAATCACAACTAACCTATCAATCAGAATATAATTTTTTTGGTAAATACTATTGAAGGACAAGTGATTTTTGAGCCACTGTCATAATTATTCGAATCAACGAATTTAATCTTAGGAAAATACGTTTCAATAACTTAAAAAATTCGTATAATATGCTATCTATTATTTAATACATAGTTGTTCAAAGTGATTAATCCGATTTCAAAGTGCTATATTTTCAAAAATACATGATATGTTATGATACATGAATGCAAAGAGAAAATATGGAAATTTTTTTCACAAGTGTTCCATGTAACTTTCATTAGTTACAGGTATAATGTCAAGACGGTATGTGAATTCCTACCAAACATGTTGTTAAATTTCAGTATAGCCTCCCGCATATAGAGACAAAAATTAAATCGATTGTCGTTATCACTAGGTCTATGTGCTTGCAAAGATTACATGTCTTGTAACACAATGTTTGCCTTTACACTGTCTAAACAGTAGATTGAGGAATGTCCAGTTCTCGACTGGCGCCAAAAAACAATTTCGTTGGGCTTCGAAGAAAAGTATCTATTACTCCTTCAACATTTTCTGCAGATATATGCCTGGTCACCCTCTACCTTTCCCTTTACAATGATATCCACTACTCTCAAACTGATGATACTACCTTCGAATACTCTGAGCCATAGGTGGATTAATTCGGTACTTTTTACGAAATTCACACTCAACGGTGATTACAGATGCACTTCTTTTAAACAACAGCATATAAAAAGCTTTCTGTTCATCGAACGCCATTATCTCTTCAGCAGCTAAGAAGATTCTAAAATAGCTTTTCTGAAATGGCTTCATGAAGTACACACGATTGTCATCCATTGTTCACCCATACAATACACCATGCAAAAATTTCCTTTAAATTCTTTAACAATCTCATGAACAACAACTCCTTTCTTAACATCTCTAATTTCAACCCTGACCCAAATATTAAGAGACCGAAAATATTCTCTTAAACTTCTTAATTTCAGCAAATTTTTCTAATCAAACCCACAAAAATACAGACAGAACCTAGCCCCACTTTCCTAACTTAATCCAACAATCAATCAGAATAGAATCGTTCTTACATCACAAACACGATATTCCCAAAAACTAATACAAATTGAGACACTGACACGAAAGGCAGCTATCCTATTAGATGGCTGCTAAATTTAAGCCTCACCCCCAAAGCTTCTATTGATTAAAACACTTAAAACTTTCTCTACACATTCCAAATTGTGTGTGTGTGAATCTTTTCTGAAATAATTTTTAAAACCTCATGTAACTTCAAATTTTTAATATAACTTCTTAATTCATTATGTAAATTTTTAACTACTAATTTCCCCCAAAATTAATTTAAAACAAAACGCAGTTCTGGGCGAAGTACAGTTCAAACAGTTTTTCACAAGATATGGAGATCAAGAGCAAGACGGCTCATATGCTCCAAATAAAATTCTTCAATCTATCTATTGTTCACAATATAAAAATTTTATATTTTCCCTTTATATTCATTCGTTTTCGAAAATATAGAATTTTGAAATCGGATGATTCGTATTGAATGACCTTGTATACTGACATTATAAAAGTATTAACCTTTTTGTTTGATAATCTAGACGATCATATTGTTATAAAATAGTTGTAATTTTTTCTCAAACATAACTTCCAAAAATTTAAAGTGAGTATAATAATTAAATGATGAATATCTTTGAAGATTTTTCAATGGTATAAGTAATCTAATTTTTAAAGAATGCATAATTTTTTCAGGGGATACTTGTATGTAGTGAATAATAAAGTTTTAATCAGGGATAGTTACTTGATAAAATATGTATATAGAAAACATCAGGTGCGACGATCTTCAAATATTTAACTGTTTAAGAGCATTTGAGATACTTCATAATGAGGAAGATTGTTACTATTCACTTCTAGGTCATAGTTGATCAATATCAGATAACAATCAAAATTTCCTTCACATTATAAAACTGACATTGAAACTTGATTTCCATGAGTGACATAACTTGCAAAATTGTGTTAAATCTTCGTTGGAAAATGTAATTGTTCAAAAAAAGGAAAACTAGGAAAAGACTGGCCATTGCTTTTTTTCATGCGTGAACGATCTTTCAAAAAAGTTTTTATTGCTGATTAGAACTTTGATTTCATAGTAAAAAGAAAGAAAGAGAGAGAAGAAAAATGTCTTTTTTATATATGAGCTAATTAGGCATTGAAACAAAAGAGTACAATTTTAGAGGTTAAGTAACGACAAAAGTTTTTTTTTTTTTTTTCATGAGGTCAACCGAGATAATTTTCTCAAGTCTGAAAGGAGAAATAACTGTCACAATAAATATGTCACTGTTACGTAAATAAAAATTATCGTGACTAAATATCCGGAATTTGGATAAAAGAGATTTTTTTTTCCTTTTCAAATCTTTTCTATGCTTTCAGCATACTAATACTTATAAAAACTGAATAAATGCAGTACTAAAAATTAATAATATTTCTAAAAAAAAATATTAAATGAACTTTAACTTGGAATGTTTCTCTAAAAATTTTAAACAGTATTTGTTACAACATTTAATATGAAACTGACATAAATATGAATTAGGCGTATGTGTGCTTTGGGATGATACACGTGTCAACGTGGCTAAAATGAGTCATTAAATGAAAGCAGGAAAAACCAATCTATAGATGAAGGTCGGAAAGAAAGAAAATATGTGACAATTGACATGTATATGAATTCTAACTTGTTTAACATAAATAAGGTCATTCACAAATAGTAAAAAAATAAAAGCTACAGAAGAATGTGCAGGCCAATAGAGATGTATTTCTCAAGCTTTTACGTGAAATGATAACAAACGGGAATCATTGCTTTTTCGATAACTGGTACTTTTTGCGGGTATTATGGGAATCTATTTTTTGCGGCCAACATCTTCCCAAAATGTCTCTCGCACGCACTAGACTCAGTTTTACATAAGAGAATTCACGAAGATTATGCTATACGGGTGGTTGGTTGAAATTTATGGCAATGAATTCCTGTGGGACGTATTATTGTGCCAAACATAAGGTCAAGACATAACATAATTTTTTTTTTTTGATAAATCACTTAAAATTAAATATAAAGATAAAAATACAAAATGAAATTTAATAAAATTATATGCATTCGGCTAAACCAATGTCATGTAAAAAGTGAAATAAATTTGGTTGGGGATTCTCTCCATCCAGACAATTAAAGATTTTCTGAAAGATTTAAAATATTTAAGACAAACAGAGTTAAAATAAGAGCACTCGAT
Organism: Nephila pilipes; assembly: GCA_019974015.1. Lineage (NCBI taxonomy): Eukaryota > Metazoa > Arthropoda > Arachnida > Araneae > Nephilidae > Nephila > Nephila pilipes. The sequence continues at coordinate 4,069 of BMAW01056961.1, read as the reverse complement.
TAAAATGTGTCTCACAGTCAGAGGACAAGCGCAATGGTTACACATAGGAGGATGAACGAGAAACATTTATGTGTATGTCTTATGTATTCAATAAGTAGACGTATCAAAATAACATCCCATCTTCTACACAATAATGATTTCCAATGAGAAATAATAGGTTTCAAATGATGTAGTTTACTATCTATTTCTATGTTCCATTGATCTTGTTCATCGATTCCATTGATCAGTGGTCATAAATAACTGATTTAATATATCGCAATATGGAATGACGGGGAAAATTTCACTTGCTGCATATTTAGCTGCTCTATCTACTGCCTAATTGTCCTTGATACCTACGTGAAAAAGAATCCAACTAAAAATCATCTAAATGTCGTACCAATTTAGTTTATGAATCGTTTTAATGTATCAATGATCAATGGATGTGGAGAATGATTCGAATGACTTAGAGATTCTAATGCGCTTATGGAATCTGTTACTGCAATAACACTTTCGCTGAGTCGACTGGAGACACTTTCCAACCCTTTATGAAGAGCATAAATATCCGCTGCAAAAACAGACAGTGAAGGATGAAGTTTAAAATCATGGAGGGAGTTATCAATTAAAAAAAAAGTTGTCGACATGATTTGATGACCCGGATCGGAATCTCCCACCAATACACGTTGACTTCTTAGGACAATTGTTTCGGGCACGAGATTTACAATTTTATCCCACTATTCCGGGCAACCTGTTTTTTCCCCATCACACATGCATTCTATATCTTTAAAAGTTTCTTATCAATCCATAAATTGTCGTAATTATAGGAACTTTTACTTGATATTTTGTATGAAAAGTACGCTCTGTTGTCCCGACCTACTGATATTTAGAGATTTCCGAAACGAATTGACTGATACTCAGAGAATTCCAAAAAGTATTCCATCAGTGAAAGTCATTTTCGAAAAGTTACTTTATCTACGTTTGTCTGCTATAATTTATCATCAAAATTTATTGTTACAAACTTGATAATAATCTTTATATAATTTTATGTACTTTTTGTCTGTAATTGTCATAGTTTTATAACAACGAGCTTTCAAAACCCGGAAGAAACTATTAATGAACTTTTAATGAATGTATTTTTTTTTTCAATTGTCTCAAGAGCTGACAATTTACTAATTTACATAACTGATGGATTAAAAAATGACCAAATGAATCTAATAAATAGATATGCAGAAAATCAACGGCAAATTATGTAATGTTCGTCTTGGTAATAAAATCATTTTTATTTTAAAAATAAAAATTTACTGAGATTTTTTTTAAAAAAATAAATTGTTTGAAAGGCAGTAAGTTTAATATAATGCTCAAATCGAAACATTAGTAGACTCTTGTCTCAATAATTTAACAACATTGAAATAAGAAAACTAAAACTTTATAAATAATTATGAAATATTAAATATAATTTTTAAAATAATACCGTTTAAGTTAGAGATTTTATATCTTTGTATTTATTTATCAGTGTACTGAAGTGTACGAAAAATCAGAAATCTTAATTTTATTTTACATGATTTTCTATTCGTTTCTTTTTATGAAATCAAAATTATTAAATTATGCTTGAATTTATTTAGATTCTGTTCTCAAGCAACACATGCATCACATTTCATGACTGAACTCAGAAACAGTGATTATCGCCCCAACTACAATTTGCGTCGACTGGATTAGCAACTTAACTTTTATGAGTGAGGATGAAGAAACATTCTCAAGGGGTATATAATATATACTGACAATATTTCAACTACTTAAATGTAACTTAATTGTATTTTTTTAAAAATTTATTTTGAGATAGTGACATAAGGACTGCACAGCAAATCTGCTTAGTTAAATACATGATGATTCAAATCATTATTTTAAACTAGGCAAGAATATAATTTCTACATTAGCATCATTTGCGGAATTCAATATTTTTGCGTATAAGCCGAGAAATTCTGAAATTTTTCAAAGCTAAATGACAGGAATCAGCTTATATACGGATCCGCTAATTCGCACAAAATATGTACTTTCTGTTAGTCACACACAAGCGATACATCGCATAAAAATATAGCACTTTTTTACTGCTTTCGATTAAATATCTTAATATATAATGAAAATATTTCTAATTGATATGATGATTGAGTTGTTTTACTTTCGGAAGTTTAAATATTAGTCTGTCGAGTTGTTTAGAACACGAAAAATGCAATGTAGGCGAAATTTGAACCCGCCTAATTAAAAATTATCAAAAAGTACACTAGAAATAATAATCGAATACCATAGATAACACACACATAAAAACAACAATGGTAAAGGAGTATTATTTTAATGCACATTTTGTGTGATTTAAATGCAACCTTTACGTTAAAAACCTTTACGAAAAACAAAGTCACATAAATATTTTAAATTCCATATAAAAATCCGAGGATTCGAATCATACACAAAATCTAGTATTTCACTTATTGGAATGTCTTGATGCATATCATCATCACTTCCAACACTTTCCTTACTAAAATTTATATCACCTTCATACACAAACTCCTTTTCACGACCATTCGTGTATAATTACTGATTCAGCATATTTTCAAAGATCGAGCTATAACTTAAGCTTGTATACGGGATACGGATATATATATATATATATATATATATATTGGGGGGGGGTGAGGAACCGCACACTCTCTATTTATATTCAGAAATATAAGGTAATTTATACTTTCAAAACATACAACTTTGTCTGAAAATGATGTTCATTACCAAGCGACTATTTTCGCATGAATTAATTCTCAGTATATATATGTGTGTGTGTGTGTGTGTGTGTGTGTGTGTGTGTGTGTGTGTGTGTGTGTGTGTGTGTGTGTGTGTGTGTGTGTGTGTGTGTGTGTGTGTGTGTGTGTGTGTGTGTGTGTGTGTGTGTGTGTACTTAGTATTTTAAAAAATATTAAATAGAACAAGACAAGTTTTTTTTCAAAAGAAAATCTAGTAAACAAAGAAGCTAATCCAAAGTTAACATAATAAAATTGTAAAACGTAACTGAACCATTAAGAAAAAAAAAGATATGAACCAAACCAAAAGTAGAAAGCTAAAAATTACAAACTAATAAGACAATGATAATACAACAAAATTTAACTAAAAAATGAAAAATTATAAATTCAAAGAAAGCACTAAAATAGATAGACAAAAAAACCATATCAAAAACATAAAGTTTAAATTGCAAAAAATTTTAAGAACTCCAAATTTTTTCTAAGAGAAAACAGAAAATTATATATATATATATATATATATATAAAGAGATATATATGTATATATATATATATATATATATATATATATATATAGTATATATATACATATATATATATATATATATATATATACTGAAAATTTATAATTTATGAAAGAATAATTTAAAAATATTTAAAAATATCAAAAATCAAAGAAATGTAAAAATGAAAGAAAAAAATAAATGAAAATATGGGAACCCAGCAAGTCAAAAGCAATATCGGACTGAGGACTGAATAAGTGGGGTTAAACTAGTTTGCGCCTAACCTTCCCCTTGCAACTCTGGTAGGCTGAACTGGGAAATCCAACTACAAAAGAGTTCAATGATTAAAAGATGCAAAAAAAGTTCATTAATAAAATCTACAAAATAAATCTATAATCTCTAAAAAATTATCAAAAAAATCAATATATAAAATTACTTACAAAAAAATTCAAAGAATTGAAGATTCAAATATGTGAGTAGAAAGCGGAATTTTCTTCAAGATGGATATCACATACTCAAAATGAAAATATAACACGTCATCACTATATAAATTGAAAAAAGATTTAAATTATTAGTTTGATTGCACATGTAAAAGGATGCAAACTATTGTTGGTAATAAGTTGTATGGTAAAGGAGTATAATGGTCCAGAGAGTGAGTTAAAATGTAAGCTGTAAAATGTAACAAATAAATAAATTTCAATGGCTAGACCACCAACAAGCCGACTTTGTGGACTCATTGTTGTGTGGTGGATTTGAAAAAAAATGGATCCTGATCTGCAAGATGTTTAATAGCAATACGTGGAACAG